>JAULKQ010071128.1:0-19565 GCA_032356285.1 Smithsoniella earleae | reverse complement strand
TTCATCCTTGGTTGCCAGGTTATTCTCATGGGTGCAATTGAGGCTTACCGAGTGGATGGAGGTCCACTTGGTGAAGGACTTGATAAGCTGTACCCTGGTGCAGCATTTGACCCACTTGGTAAGCTCTTTTTAGAGTTCACTAATGCTGAAGGATATGTTAACAGGGGAGAGTAACAGTTCCCCTTGTATCTCATCATTCAATTCCTTTTTTTTTTATGCAGGCCTTGCTGACGATCCCGACACTTTTGCTGAACTGAAGGTTAAGGAGATCAAGAATGGACGCTTGGCAATGTTCTCTATGTTTGGCTTTTATGTTCAGGTAAGTCATGCATTTTACACTTTCGAATTGGCGTAGAAACTTGAACGTGTTTGTGTGACTTGAACATTCTTGCAGGCGATTGTCACCGGCAAGGGTCCTGTAGAAAACTGGGCAGAGCATGTTGCTGCACCATATGATGCAAACGCATGGGTATACGCTACTAAATTCGTTCCAGGCAACTAGAACGTTGCTTTATGACTGATAGTATATTAACAGAGCTGAAAAAGTTCTTGTAACACATTAACAATTTCCAATATTCAATCAAATCTGGATTTAGTAATGCATATCTCTTGCTACTGTTAAATTAGGGTAAAACCCGGTAAAATACCTCACATCTAGATAAATCACCTATACCCACTCTATGCTATTAGTTGACTTAACGCAGTACTTCAAAGTGCAATATAAAACATTAGTTGTGAAACGAATACATTATCCTACAAGACAAGAGAAAAAATATAATCGTGTACATAATTAAAAGCGCACGAAGATTTTAACAGTACACATACTTCAAGTAATAAAACACCAATAAACAACTTAATCGATTGGCTAGATACATTGATTCCATTACACGCACGCTTAGACGTACCGTCTCTGGGGCATCATACTGTTCTCAGCCAAAACGTCGCAAATATGCTGAACAAAATAACACCTACCAGACTCAGCTAATCACACAACCTGACCGCGAGTGCATCTTCCATGAGCATCAGGGTGCGTGTAAGTGGAACATTGTCACGGCTTCGATTTAATTCCCTTTCTTAGTTGGAATCGAGCTTGTCATCCCACATGCCGAACTTCCTTAGGAATTTCGACGAAAAAACAATTGATACTGCAGTTGATGCATCCCTTTTCTCTGACTGCGCAAGTATACGAGCGCGCGTGTGGTGCAATTGGAGCCCTATGTCTACTGTCAGCATACAGGGCGAATGTGCTCCAACATGACCAGGAAGCTGACGGATTCGCTCTCTTGTTAGATCCTCTTCAGGAATCCTACAACTTTTCCCAGTCATGGGACCTCGCACAGCTTGAGCTGCGCTGTGCAAACCGATATCCATCACTCACTGACTCAATAATTTTCCTATATATCATAGCTTCTTGATACCTGAAACTTTGTACAATCAAAGATTGAGACGAAAAAATGCTGTCCGTTGAAGTTTCTGTACTTCCTGCCCTCCCCTGCTATTGACAGCTGGGCTTGCTTTTTTGAAAACACGCGACTGCAATAAGCTTCAAGTTATGAGCACTCGTTTTGAAAAAGGCGGACTTAACGATCAAAATAAGATTTTAAAGCGTTTTACAGCGCTGATGCAAATACTGGTAATCAGAGCGTCTTTACTGATTGTATGAGAGAGGTTAGGATCCCCGGGGTGGTTCAAGTATTCGAAATTACAGCGACTTCAACAGTGTGTGTGCCATCGGTGAATGTGGTAGCACAGATGCTGGCCGCAGAGAGCGATAGATAAATATTTGATGTTTCATATACTTGAATTCCGGACGGTGTGCTATTGGTATATGATTAACTGTGGGAGATTGCTTTAACTTGTCGAAAATCGGAGTTCAACCCCCCCATGTTGAGCCGAATATATGTCATCTTTATTTGAAGTGAAATATGTGACATTCCATCTCCTGCATGTTTCCTGCAGGACGAAGTTAAAACAGAATTGAGCCATCCACCCTGTGTGCTCCCATTCAAAGTCCACTTGTCCAGTATATTGACTATAAACTGCCCATCATCTGTGCCACTAACTTGCATCACTGTCAGATTGTTAAACATGTGCTCCCTAGATACTGTCCAGTAACACTCTTGATTGATCCAACTTAGTGGTAAAATGTACCTAATCCCTCATAAGAATGTATTAATCTCCTTACTATTGATCTACAAAAAACGTGGATTTTGTACTCATTTTATCAGCACTTGCACTCTCAGCTAGTGAGCTAATCAACCTACCGATCAGCAGGCAAACCAATTCTACCATGCACTTCAACTCTATAACAGAAAAATAACACTATAAAAGAAAAAAACTTGTGGCACTCAACCCCATCTCTTGCGCGCTTCTTTTTCTCCTCCTTGTTCGTCTTCTTTGCTGGCAGCACTCTGCTCTGTGATACTTGTAGGATGTACCATTAACACTCCAGTATTGAGTACATAATTTCAGGCCATCAGAATATCTCCTCGTCTCCAATAGGCCTCCTCTCCTGACTGGATGCTGTTGATATGGCTAATTCTTGGCTAGAGCACCGATTCATGACTGGCCTTCTGGCAGCTGTACCGCGCCTTATTTAGCCACGCACTAGTTAATGTCAAGAGAGTTCCCTTTCAACGAACATTCTCGGATATATCGAGCATGCATATGATGAAGCAGCACAGTCCCACAGCATGACGTGGACATGGGGTCGCTGTCGAATGACCCTGCAAAAATGATCCAGCAACCACGCTGTTGGGATTGGACACAACATCATTAATAGCTGTCTTTGAATGGCGTCGCGTTGGTTTACATCGCGGTCGACGTTTTCTTGTTTGTGGAACTGGTGCTTCACTCTTGAACACGTGTGAATATGGCTACGAGCACACATTCACTGTATCCTTTAGTGACAGTCGAAAACGCGCAGGAAATCGTGTGTAGACAAACTGAAGAGTTATCTTCCGAGCGGGTTCAATACACCGAAGCTCTGGGTAGGATTCTTGCTAAGCCGGTAGTATCGTCTGACAACTTGCCTCCCTTTCCAGCCTCTATTAAGGTAAGTCCAAATTATAAACTATATTTCCAACGCAGGCATACCTGGGCCCGTACACTCTTAGTTCGTGTAGTGGTGATGATGCGACTCTCAGCTATTCCGGAACCAGTTTTTGTATCTGAAGGATGGATACGCTGTGGTTTCCTCAGATGGAACTGGAACCTTTCCCGTAGTTGGTGCAGTCAGGTGTGGCAAAGTTGGGGACAAAGTAACCCCTGGGACGGTCGTATATATTACGACAGGAGCGCCAGTTCCCGAAGGTGCAGATGCTGTGGTTCAAATAGAAGATACAAGACAAAGCGATGACGGTAAAACAGTTGAAATTCTGAAAGCAGCTTCTCCAGGACAAGACATTCGTACTGTTGGGTCAGATCTGCGAAAGGTACAAAACAACTCACTTTCTGCACACATATGGTGCACTGCGGCACTACCGGAAGATTTGAAGTCAAATCGTTTATCTACTGTCTTAGAGCACGAAATTATTCACATTTTTGTATTTCAGGGTGAGTCATGCTTGGACGCTGGAGCAACGGTAGGTCCAGCGGAATGCGGTGTACTAGCCACAGTGGGCGTTACAACAGTCGAAGTTTACAGGTGTGACAGAATAATGCACACACCAAATCCTCCCATTAGAGTGTGAACGTACACTTGCACTTATTATTGTTGTCATTGGCGACATGAGCTTGTACCCTAGATGGGCGATTTTAGAAGCTTGGGTAACAGCATTGTACAGTGTTGGTGCAGAAGGCCTGTTATTGCAGTTCTATCCACTGGAGATGAATTGGTTGAACCAGACAGTCCGCTACAGCTAGGACAGATTCGTGATAGCAACAGGTGTATGTTGCTCGCAGCAGCACGCGCTGGAGGTTTTGAGGTTATGGATTTGGGGATCGTCCGTGACGAGGTAAGGGCTCAAATCTGTAGCGCATGAAATATTTCTAATCTAATCCTTGCACGGCTCTCCCAAGACTCGCCAGGCATGCATGTAGAAAGATGGCCTGGATGAAAAGATTCAAAAAGCATTAGCGGGAGGAGCTGATATCGTCCTTACCTCTGGAGGAGTATCTATGGGTGATACTGACTTTGTTAAGCCAATGTTGGAGAAGCTTGCTACAGTGCATTTTGGACGTGTCCTGATGAAGCCAGGAAAGCCTTTGACTTTTGCAACATTGAATACATCAGGTGATCGGAAAGTATTGTTCTTTGGACTTCCTGGTATGTGTTCTACTTGAGCTTGAGGTTTGACATGGGTCAACATATTATCCCTTCTGTGGATGTGGTTCTCTCAATGTTTTTGGTACACACAGAGCTGTTTGAAAGGTTCGGAGACATGGAATACAGGATGTGTGTTCCAGCATTCAAAGCAAGTCAAAGCAAGAAGTATTTCAGATTCAATTCAGCTCCTCTCTATCATGCAGGTAACCCTGTTAGCTCCATTGTGTGCTTCCACCTGTTTGTGCGCCCAGCTTTAGGTAAGATGATGGGCTACAAAGACTCTGTGCATGATTTAGTGCATGTCAAGCTGGGGTTCTGTTGCAAGCTTGACAGAGAGCGGCCTGAGTATCACCGAGTCATTCTGAAGTGGAAGGAAGACCCTAGTAGTGCTCATGGAGGTCACTTTGTTGCATCAAGTACTGGATTGCAGCGTAGTAGTAGATTGCTGAGTTTAAGAGCTGCATCTGGGCTCCTGTGCCTACCTAAAGGATCAGATGCGTTGAGAGAGCTCCCTGAAGGCGCTGTAGTTCCCTGTATCGTGTTATCAGAATCAAGAGCCTTTTGAGTAAATCAAGCTTCAAAAACTTCCAACCAGCATGCCAATTTATTCACATCATGCTATCTTGCATGCTGGCCCACTTTTTGAATTTCCTATGTGCTGTTTTTGTGCCTGTTTGTGTGCCTATTTCTGTGATCACTTGCGCCTTGACCTGGTTAGCAGAATTAGTATTGGAGAGGACTCTACGAAGGATTGTAGACGATTTTATCCGCTTTTTATGGCTACACTTACTTCGTAGTAAGGAAACAAGAGTAACCTACACACGCGCACGTGTCTGCATGCGATAATATGGGAACACTATGAACGTCCGAGTAACCTTTGTTCACGGTTCACGCCGAGCTTTCCCTTTCACGTGCGCAGTTACAGCAGTGTCTACGAGTGCTTCGGCACGAAGTTGAATGCACTGTTCAGATTGTCTCCGGCCTGCGTTCCCATCATGCACAATCCTCAACCTTAAGTAGATGAAATGGGCAATCAATTTTCAGTTCGGAACACGGAACAAAAGGAGCAGACTGTTATTTTCCAATTAGCACTTACACCCAGGTGAGAACAACACGACTGTAGAAGCATTCCTCCGCACTTCAAAGCTACATGCACAAGCTTGGGTTGCTGCCAAAGTTTGCGATAAATCGTTGAGAATATGGTGTTATGGTCTCACGAGACCATGTAGATGGAGTAATCTGGTTCTGATCAAGGCTTTCAATGATGCAGCAATAGTTTGTCACGTAATCTTAGGTGCAAAGCAGCTAGAGGGGCCATGTCGTCTTTTGTGGGAGGACAGCTGAACTTGAAGGGGGGTTCTGGCGTAGACAAGAAGAAGAAAAAGAAGAAGAAGAAGAGCAAAGATGGTCAAGATGGTGCAGCTTCTTTGCCCAATACTGAAGAAGTTGCGAAGGAAGTAGTGATACACAAGTACGTCGCTTTTGTTCTGTCACAGCTTGACGATGAGTAGCGTCCAAGAATATGTTGAAATAATATGTTGAGTAATTTCAGGACTCCCGCACAGATTAAGCACGAAGAGTACGTTACAAATCGAGAGAAGTCCACATTATCAAAAACTGCATCTAAATCGCACCGTCAAAGGATCAGCGAGTACAATGAGAAGCTGTCGAAGTTGACAGAGCACAATGACATCCCGAAAGTGGGACCAGGCTGAGTGGACGTGTATGCTCAGGCATTGTATTTTCTCTCCCCATGAGAATTTCAGGATCTTTCTCACTGACGTTGACTGGTATTGATGCGGGATGCCAAGTACTCTGTCTACCAAGTCTGAATAACTTAATTTAAAACTAGTTGCTTACATATCATTTAAACAGTTACAAAGCCACGGACTTGTTGACTTTGAATCATGGCCGCGATTTAATCAATCAGTACCCGGAGCCTGGAATGCCCATACTGAACAAATAGGTTTTCCCGAATGAGCGCGCACAGGAGTATGAGTTATAGCCTACCGCATCGGATTGTAAATGAGTGACGATTTTTAATCTTTCACAGCAAGCAGGAGTCATCATTGCAGCTGAGTTGGCATGCGTGTGCCCTTCCAAGTTATGATTTAGCGCAAACGCGCAATGGCGTTCACTGCGTCTCTCAATTTGAGTTGCAAGATCCCTGTCAATCCAAGCAGTGCGGTTCCAATGCATAGGCTGCTGTTGTGTACATTCGTTACATTCATTGAAGCCACTATCACTTTTTACGCAAATTCACAAGTACCACCACCGCAACGTATGAAATTTGAAAGACGACAAGCCCATCATAGCTGAAGACTTACTGTTAAGAGATGACATCTGCTGTGAGTACTTGGATCATATGGAAGCATTTTGCCATTGCATTTTAATATTCGCTGCCAGGACAAGTTGCAAGGCAGGCCATGTAATCCTTTTGAAGGGGATTGATGATGGGTTTTCTACTTCCTCCTAGACCTCTATAGCACGCATTCCAAGAAGCGAGCTTGATGCTGCGATGCCAACTGCTGGCCGAGTGCTACTAACATCTAATAGGTGTCGGATTCTTCGTGCAGTTCCATCTTCGGGTCGAAGTTCCTTCAGCAACGCCAGTGCGTCATTCAGCATCTGACGAGCGTTGATGTCTTCTAGTGGTAAAGAAAAAGATGCCTGCAGTGCATCACGATGCATCAGCTCTGGGTGCATGGCACGCACAATCATGTAGTACAATACCAACTTCATACCTCCAACTCGTGGACAGCTTCTTTATCATGTCCAAATGCTGCCAGTGCTCTAGCATATTCCACCCTGCACAAATTCATGTGATTTAAGGACTGCCATTAGAGCACAAGGAATAACTCAATGCCATGCCTACAAATGTGTCACCTGTGGATAATCCTATCCGGTCTGAGTCTCGATGCGATGCTGTAACAATTCAATGCGTCCGACATTGTCCCAGATCTGAAGTCTGCTCCGAAAACGACCTTAATAAGTTGCCGAACTATGACATTGAGGGATGCCATTCCATAATTGAACCGGCCCATGAGATGGTGCGCAACGTCGTCATTATGGTCACAGTCTATTGCACGAAAAGCTGCTTGTTGGGCCTCCTTTGCCAGTTCTAGGATCCGCTTTGGGTTTCTGTCCAAACCCGCCAATCTACCTTTGGCTATGCATTCAGCGCAGTGGCCCAACGAGTACGAGCTATCTATAGCCTGAGCAGCTTTGGCCAACATTACGGCTCGTTCATTACATTGTATTACGTCTTTTCGCTCCATTCCTGGCACGAAGCTATGGTCTGTCCATTGCTTCGAAGCGAATGCAATGACCTGCATACGCATGTCTACGTGAGCTAGGTGTTGCGCTGGTAAAAGTAGTCCCCGTCATACCTGAACATTATGCGGTTCCAGAGAGTGCGCCTTAGTGAGAAGCTCTAGCGCACCAAGCAGATCTAGAGAGTTCTGCTTGGACACAGCTTCAAGGTACAGCTCACCAGCGCTGATATGTTTCTCACTGCATGGCACCCAAATAGTTTCGAGTTGAACTATTCAGTGGAAAAGCAGCAGCAAATAATGTAAATGTTGGGAGGTTTTCCTGTTCGAGTTGTCCACCCTGCATTTACCGAAGGAAGCTGTACTTACTCGAGCACCTCTTCACAAGCTCTGCCCCTTGAAGTCCGCTTAGCCGAGCCATGCTGAATATTTTTCACGGTAATTATAAGATGGGTTTTAGCTTCTTCCAACTTTTGGCCTAACGACTTAATGAAAGGCTCGAATTGAAAGTTGAAATCAGGTCGATTCGTGTCTGGTTGGAATGCGACAAGCTTAGCTGCTAATGCTGCAATATTGGGGAACTCCATCATATGTTACTGCAGTTGGATTGGCTAAGCCTGAACGTGTAATCCCGCATTGGATTCAATGCACTGAGATGTAATCTACTTTGCTGACGTGTGACTCATGATGCACGCTCTTCCACCAGCACTGGTACTCAAGAAGATACTATCTTGTGCAGTGACTATAGGTTCAAACTTGGGGATTATCTTGACCCAGTATCTCCAATCATGGTTTATTCTTGATTGTAACGCATCAGCATGGTCGCAAACGAGGAAACATCGAAATCACAGCACAATTCAATCAGTTTTGGGAATATGCAAGACACGGCACATTTCGACGTTTACGCCCATTACAGTTGTGCAGGAACGTAAAACACGTCACAATTTTCGAGTGAGCCAATAGCATGGCGCCATGGTCCTGGAGCTGCTATGTACGTCTTATGCCTGGAAATAAGAGAACGTAAACAAGGAGCTTTGTCCAAAGCACATGAAAATCACGTGCCCGTGTTCAAAGATCAGATACTTTCCCTGGTTTGGTATTCATTTAACTCATTTCGGATCGTTGTACGAAACCTGGCGTCTACATGCGCTAGGCTGAGTAGCGCCACTATATTGACTCTTGTGGACTGCTGGATCTCCCACTCGGCACGATTTCTACCAAGAGTACATAAGAACTTCTATTCTCTTTCAAGGCTGAACCTAAGGATGTATTGGGCCAAGCTCATCCATGATCCCTACACCGCACAGTTTTTGCTTATTTTCTTCCCCCTTGTGGCCATAATAGTCTACCATTATATTTTCAGCAACCCTCGGCGACCACCTGTTCCGCCGAGAATAGATCCATTGCCAGCAGTCCCAGCCCCGCGCGCAGTTGCTAGCAGCTCCGGTACCGAAGCCCGGGTACCGCAGTCATTGGTGTCGCGACCAACTACTGAAGCACCTAGCAGCATCTTTGCAGAATATCCGACTATTTCTGTATGTTGCGGAACTCTTTTCAGGGAAACGGAGGAGCAGGCGTTAGGTGATGGCATTGATTTCCCGCCCGACGTGTTAAAGGTACTAAAGGAGGCCATCAGCACTTCCAAAGTTTATCTTTTGTTGCTAGATAAAAGTGATGGTGGGATCATGAGCGCAATCTTGACCAGCGCCCTTGAAGCAGAAGGCATTCTCGGCACAAGTAGTGGTCAGATACCGAAGCATCGAGTACTGACTTGCACTACTGAGACAGGAAAAATAGCTATCATTAGGCAGTTAGAATGTTCGTTGCATTTAGAGAGTGAGAGTAGGGTACATACCGAGTTGGGCAGGTTTCACACAAAGCAATGGTTCATTCCACAACCACAGCATTTGATACAGCTGATGAAAGATGATAAGTGAACTATGCTTCATGGAGTAGTAGCAGGTGTCCTTTTTCTTTCCCGGATTGTAATATTTGTCCAAGGTACTAACTCCTCTCATCGATCTTCGTGAAAACGTGAGGAAACCGAAAATTACGTGACTTTTTGTTCGGTTGGAAGAATGGGGCTGCATGAGGCACCTGTGAGACCTTGACTCGCTTCGTGAGGCCTGTATTACATCGACAACGAAAAATATCCTGACTCGCACATCATGGAGCACATAGCACCTAATAACTTACACGTGATTGCAATTCGCTAATATCTAGTGCTGGGGTTAACTACTACTATTGCTACCACCCTGTCCTTGCTCTTCGAATGCCGCTTTAAGATAGTTCATTTCTTCAGTGTTGAGCTCTTTCAGGGCGCTGTCAAACTGTGCACGGTCTCCATGCATGAAGCTGACAAGTTCCTGGACAGCGGCTTGGCCAACATTTACGTCACGAAGTGGATCAAGCTTCCACAGGTCTTCAGCCGGTTCATCTAAGCCCGATTCAGTGAGTGTCATAACTGCAGCTGGATCAATGTCCACAGTCCGTCCCTGAACAGCTCACACACTCTTGTTGACGAAAACACAGTCACAACGTACTGATCTCGAGGCAGCAGGCGAACGCGTACCAGGTTTTCCAAACCAGTTACGTCAAAGCCTTGAGCCAACTCACTGTCGTCTTCGTCGTCGTCATCACTCAGGTTTCCGTACAGCAGGTTCCTCCAATCACTATCAGACGCATCGTGTGGATCATTGACGGCATGCAGCAGCTGGACTGACGCGTGCATCAACCTAGACACCAGCGCAGTAAGGGTGCGAGTGACTCCACTTCCAAGCGCAGCTTTCTGTCGCCTGGTACGAACACCCACCGTCTCATCATACTGGGGCTTTCCCAACACCTACACATTCACTCACACCTCGTACTGGCTATTCGCATTCCGCTGGATCTGAGCCACAGTTTCGTGCGCACTTGAACGTTAAGAGATGGATGGCGGCAAGCGGCAAGTTTTGCTAGCACCAGCGCACACAACTGCTGGGGGAAGCCACCTCGGGTGTCTAGCACGTGGTCCACCCAACAAGCCAGGAAGGTGGTTACATTGCTGCTGATACCGGCACTGTCTGGCAACGGACACTTACTAAGTAAAGATAGCTGAGCCTCAAGTGTCTGGTCTACTAATATCCTGTATGCCAGGCCGACAAGTTAGAACAGCAGACACATTAGGTGTGTCAAAACGAGTGACAACTTGCTGGGGCGCCCACCGAGCTATTACAGCGAACAGCATGCCACGGAGAGCTTCTATTTCACAGCAGGTGGCCTTAGCCACCAGCATTTGAAGAAGTTTTGGGGCTAGCTCGTGTGCAGCACTAGGGAGGGACAGGAGAGACTGCAGTGCCAGCCCCGGCACAAACATTGCTGCACCATCACTGTTGTTTGGGTTCAGGACGAAGCTCAGCACCTGCACAAAACCATCAGCACAATATTCAGGACTGACTAAACTTTTGTGTGAAAAGACAAGCAGTTTTCTTCCAACACCTTCATCACGCTGAAACCTAATACCTCCTTTAGCGAAATGCCTACCCTCAAACAACTGACAGTAAAACACAGAATATTATGTTCTTTTTCCTGAATAACGATAAATTGTGGACACTTGTGCATTGATTGCAACGATAATCAACCTTTCTAGAATGTAACCTGACCATGGACGCTACTAATGAAATATTCAAGCTGATTACGATGCAATTCGACATTTCTCATAGGTGGCTCCTCATGCAAAATATCGAGCAGCGCCGTTCATTGATTAATATCGCTGTAGAATCAAAGAATGTATTGCTTGCAAAGTAGTGCTTCAGTGAAAACCACCCAGTAAAAGAAGAATAACGTTCATTCGTATCGCTTCATAACAGAACCCCATCCACCTTCCAACACAATTCAGATTTCATAATAATCAGTTTGCAATACATTCAAGCAGGTGTAGTAACTTGGTTCTTTTAGCACAGAACAGATAATATGATGGGAGTCTAACTAAACCTGCACACGGGATGATTCAGAAGAGTTTGACGACGGTGGGGTATTCTGAAGCAGCTTTTCATACATGAGCAAGGATGCACAGGCATGACATACCACAACAAGCATGTTCAGCGAGTGTGAAGGGCCTTGAGGTGCCCAGTGGAGAAACTGCTCCCCACCGACTAGCAGAAGCTTGCGAAAGAGTTCACAAGCACTCTGAATGATATTGTCTTCGCCACTGTGCAGAAGGAGCTCACAGGTAGGCTGGGCACAGTGGGTATAAATCTGTTGAGCCACACCTGCAGCTGGGAGCACTATTCTTCAAAAACTGTGTGGAACACCAGACAACAAAGTAATGTCTGTAAGCACAGGCTTGCAGGCAGCCTCAAGCAGTGTGCGTGTGTGTGGCCTGATAAGACTCGTGCACGCATCAGCTCCAACATAATGGAGTGCCACAGGGGCAATCAGGGACGTCTTCCCGTAATAGACCATAAGCGGTCAAAGTCATAACAGTCAGGTGTAACTACAATCACCAAATGAAAGGCTTCTCAGTGAGGAAATAAATATCAGGTTACAGGAGCTCAGCTCTCAGTCTTCGAACATATCACAGAAGTTCAGTTTGCGGTGGACACCCTGACGTGCCTCAAAACAGCTGTTATGTTCAGACAGTAGACAAACATGTGGAGACGTTGTGGACCTACTAGCACGTACAAGTTACGATATTGTACTTGCAGATATCATGATAGTGTCCTGCCTGGGCCCTGGAAACAAGTGGCCTCTTACTGGTGCTTTGTCGGACACATGCAAGAAGACCAGGAGCAGTGGCACAGGATATGACTAGCAAGCTTGATTGGATGATCATGGGAATAAAAGTACATCAGAATGGTGGTGGCCACTCAGGCACAGCAGGAATCTTGAAAATCTACACAAGCCATCTAAATCTGTACGCAACTGTGACAATCAAAGGCAATGGAGAAGGTGGGAAGCAGAGGGTGGAGGGCGAACCCCTGTCAGTTTCGGAGACAAAGCTGCAAAGCAAGTCTAGCGTTCCTTCTAGGAGAATGGACTGTGGCGCGTTCACATCTCGCATGGACCCAGCCTGGAGCGTAGAAATCAGTGTAGGCAGGCCGACCTGAGCCATGACAGGGAGGCAGCCATTTGCAGTTGCAAGAGACGAAAGCAGCGTGGTGAGAGTGTCAAGAAGCTGAGCGTCGTTAGCGAACGACGGGAACGCTGACAACGTCGCCGTACAGACCTTAGCGGCATGCAGGTGAGCTGCCTCAGGCCAAGCACGCACCATATCCTGTACCGCACCAATGCCCAAGTCTCGACGCATCCGTCCAAAAAAGGGCCATTTCGTCAACCCTGTCCGTTAGATTGGGCGAAAATTCGTCAACAAAGACGTCACAGCAAAAATTTCAAGCGGCCTATCTCAAGATTATTTCATCGTATTACATACACATACACAACCCCTTTGGGAGACATGAGTCTGGTTTACCCACGCAGGGCCCAAGTACTGAAAATCTAATTTCGTCGAAGAAGGAAAGGAGAAGTTGAGTTGAAGGCACTGGACAACATATGTAAACCGTGTCGGAGCTGGAATTTTAATCAAGTATCTGTGATTGCAACACTAGTATTTTGTGACAGCGAGGGGGTGAGCAGGCCGCACATGGAGAGTGCAGAGGACGAGATTGAGGACATCCTGATCCGCAGATCCCATAAGCTGAACGAGGGCGTCGTATGCGGGTGGCAAGAGGGCTTGGGCGTCAGACGGCGGAACGCGCGGGAGAAGCAGTGAAAGCGCTCGGCACGCACAAACGCGGACAGGCATGTCACTGCCGCTGCCCAGGCACTCAACCGCAGGGCGCAAGAACAAGGACGCTGTCTTCTGGGCGTCTGCTGGCGCCTCGCACACGGACCCCTTGCATGTGTGGGGCATTGAAGCAGCAACAAGCTTTGCGGCAAGCCACAGTGCCCGGCCGCGCAAGAATGGAGGCGTGCCTGAGGGCCTGAGATCGTGCTCCAGCAACGAGGAGAGGATGCTTGTGGTGTCCAGGGCCAGATGGTGCTCGGGGGAGCTCAGGGGGTTCGATATCTGGGTAGCTAAAGCCGCTAAGGAGGCTTCTCGAAGACACCACCACCCAGGATCCCCCGCAGCTTTTCGCTGCAGTGAAGCATGCATGTGGTGGGTAACCACAGTTCCTATCAACTGGCTCATTTCTGCTGGGTACCTCTCCTGAACACCCCTCTAATGAACCAGTGATTTGGCAAAACTGAACTAATTTCAGTCGTCTTGCAACTTCGGGCAACCACATCGGACTCACAGAGAACTTTTGAGGCAGCACACCATCAGTTCTGTCAGCATCATCTCACACGATGATCTTGCACCAAATGCATCTACATCCTCATCAAGGACATAACAATTGCTATCATTGCTCCATGCAACCTCTTGTTCAGCAGTCATCTGTACACACACTCCATTTGAAATGCTCCCTTGCAACATTCACACACATACTGCCTTGAGCCCAAGACTAGCCAGAAAAATGGACAATGGGAGCTCACGTTCGATAATCACAAGAGCACAGCTAACAGAGCACGCCACGTACAAAGGCACTGCGGCTGCTATTTTCAAGGAGTCTGGATACAAAACCTAATGCAGGGCTAAAAGTTCTTGGTTGCCTTGACTAGTGCTTTGTATGAATGAGTTTTCACACTCTCTGCGTTCTTGAAATGGGTGATATATCTGTCCTGCGTGAGGAAAAAGTAAACCCCTGCGACAAAGGAAAATTCTGCGGCTCGGTACTTGACTTCACAAACACCATCAAACCAGCTTCACAGTGACCTGATGCAGCCCAAATAGTCTGGATGCGAAGTCTCACCTGCTGTAGCAGGCTAGCATGCACACATAACACAGAAAAGAATGTGTGATTATCTTCTCATCTGCGCCTTGCTTAATGTAGAGACCATTTATTACAGACATGTTCAAGAGTGTTAGAATTCTATGCATAGGTGAACCAGTGTAGAATTGAGGACAGTGGTAAGAACGCATCCCCTCAGGAAGAGAAGGCTGAAATAACATATCCCACACACAGGTCAATCGATGTACAGTCTACTGCTCTGGCTAATCCGAACACTTTTGAATCTGAACTCTTGATCATTCGAAGTGAAATTGTCAGCAAAACTCACTCCGGAGTAAAGAGAGCAAACTGTACATCTATTTCGATCCTGAGGTACAGCACTCAAGCAACTCGAATCAGTTACTTGTGTTACACAATATATCAGAGTTGTTGATTTCTCAAAGTTAGTTGCAGAAACAGAGCAGCTTGCTTGATCAAATAGCTTACTAATAAAATATGACCAGAACAATACCAAACACTGATAACAGTAAAAAAGCTTGGGAAATTCAGTCAAGATTAAATGTTCATTTGTACCCTCGTCACCCAGGCTCAACTAGGGAAGCAAACCTGCATGAATATGATGGTATTGAAGACGAGTTTTTGAAGAGACTCCTTCAACTTGTTCTGCAAGGAAGTGCTTCCCAGCACAGTCAGCAGTAGCTCGTAGAGTTGTTCAACAACGGTTTCAAACGACACGTTGTCTCCGTCTGACACTCCACCCTGAGCCTCGTCATCCTCCGGTGTATCTTTAGCGCCATCAGACCGAACCAGGACCAAAGCTTCATAGGTGGCTGGAGCTGCTTCAAAAAGGCGCCATACTGTTTCCATGATGAGGGGGAGCTGTGACGCTAAGGGCTTTTCCATAAAACACAGCAGCTCTTGCAGTATTTTTAGTGCCTCTGAGATAACTGCGAAAGTCCTGCACTCAACCTGACCTCAGGCTCCACACTACCGCGTAACGGTGCTACAAAGGCACAACTACGCAAATCGCGGAAGTAGCGTCTGGTAGTGACAAGCTCGGGAAGACACACCTAGTATCTGCAGTAGATAGATCACTACTAATAATCGTACAAAGCGCTGGCACAAGACTGGGTGATGTCTTCAATAGATGCTTCATCTCCTTACGAGCCTGTGGAGATGTCATCGTCACGCGCTTCACGCAGGAAGTTAGGATAGTCAACGCCTGTCTGAGAAGCGTGTGAGGCAGGGCGCGCGTGTTGATACCTTGAATTGTAACTGGCAACATGGCACTTGCAACAGCTGGTAGGTGGTCATCTTCCATATCTTCCGCCATGACCGATAGTGTTTGCAGTGCGATTGGACGTCTTGAAGACTGCAAACAAAGGGTTTTCAGGAGGACATGACGGCGGAATGCTCCCCACGACGCGGAGTTGGGCTCACCTGTGAGTCATCGGTGATAGCTACGAGTAGCGTACGCAGCAGATCTGGCCACTCCTCGGGGAAGTCCCAATTACCGATTGCTGTTACACATACAGCAAGAGGTGTAGCAACGTTGGCAGGTACCTGAAACAGGAGCTCTAAGAGCTGTGGACGCACTGTAGTTTTTTCTTCTTCTGAAACCTCAGGATCTTCGAATGCATTGCTTGCTGCGTTCCAGTGTCTGTGAATGAGATGTTTCAACAGAACTGCAGCCAATTGGCGGAGGCCTGCAGAACTACCCGTTTCACACCACACTGCCGTTCTAAGCAGTTTCCAAGATGTCCGGTAATGTGAGTGTGTACGCGCGCGCAGGAAACAAAGGTGTCGAAGTAAAAATAGTCAATGTGGATATCCTTATAGAATGCGTTCTGCTGGACATCTATACGACATGTTTTTCAGTCGTCAGAAACAAGCCGAGTCACAGTATTCACCGCAACTGCAATGACCAAATTTCTGAGGTCGACTCTGCACCTGAATCTATTTGGGATTCACCAATAACAGCTAAGAGTGCTGTAGCGCATCCAGGTCGGCGATATGCATCGTTCACGTACTGCTCAGCCTGTTGACGGAGAACCGGATCGGGTTGCAACACCGCCCCTATCGCCTGAAAGATGTCCTGTGGCCTAACAGCCTCCATTATTAGTGAAAGATGTGCAAATAATTCTCCCGCACTGCCAGCATAATGTTCCAAGTCAAAGCGGATCGCTGGGAAGTCTTATTACTGGGAGCTCTGAATACATTCGCACAGCGACATTCCCGTTGCAAAAGTGCGCTATTCTTCTTCTATACACTCCAAATAAATAATATGCCGAGAAGCTTAGTTCAGTATGAGCTGAGAGTGGATACAAGCAATCCTCTCCGTGATTGACCACACAGCAATCCAAGTCATGTCGCGTATGCTCTATCTCAATGAACAGTCCCAAAGTAACATACAGTGCGTAAATTAAGTGCGTGCTCTACAAGCTCAGGGAAGTGTTGTTGACTTGTGATAAAAGAACAGGTACTGCGCTTTACACAACTATCCGTTTAACTCGAATACTTGGCAAACACAACCAACCCCAGAACCTGTGATAAGATGAACAAGCATTCACAAGATAATTGATAACACAAAGCTACTCCTCTTCCATTGGCTCAAGAGCGCTGTCATCACCAGAGGGTTTCCATAGCTTGATGCCTTTGTCAGAACTGGTTGTTACGATAGAACCGGCACCGTCCCTCGCGATATCTGCTGCCATCACTACGCCAGAGTGGCCTGCCAGGCTTGCAGTCAACTGCCATGTGTGAGAATTCCACACCTTCGCAGTCGTATCGTAGCTGGTACTTAAAAGGTAATGACCACCAAGCGGATCAAACTGGACGTGTGAAACTAACTTCACGTGTCCAGCTATACAGTACAGAGCGCCACGTCTTCTCAAGTCCCATACTCTCACGGAATTATCCAGAGAACCTGAAAGCGCAAGTATATCAAAATACGAATCATGCAGCATGGATCGATAGTGTCACACTGCAGAAGCAATAGACGAAAGACGATGAAAAACAAAGATATCCACAATCCTGTTAATTTCGCCCTCCATATATGGTTGCAATAATGCTCTACCGATCAATCCAATTTAAACTCCTCTTGCATTGCTTAGCAGAGCGTGTGAATCCAAAGTGGCACCCCAACATCTCCGTATCCACTACGCAGCAATAAGCAATTACCCGATTAACCAAGCGCGCAACCATGCTTGACTACCGATTGTCAACAAATGCAGATACTGTGCGAGCCATTAATGGCAGAAAATCACTCAAGCAAACCGCACGTGGTCAGAGCACAAATGCGTCCTCAAGCACACAGCACCAGTGCACCGCACCTGTCGCAACATGGTACCCATTGGGACTGAAACCGACACTAAGAACGCCATACGTGTGACCTTGGAAGGTGAGAATGGATCGTCCCGTACGGCAGTCCCACACGCGCGCAGCTGCATCCATGCTACCAGAGCAGCACAGTGATCCATCTGGATGGAAAGCTATGCTGTAAACAGCACGACTATGACCTTCCTGTTCCAGCAGAAGAGCGCCACGGTGCACGTCCCAAAGGCGCCACGTCCCATCATAACTACATGTGGCTAGCGTCTCACCTGTAAGACCCACTCCGTTGAAAAAAGCGAGCTACAATGACGTAAAAATAACGCACACCACTGACAAAGAGCGTTTTAAACCCTACGCTAGCAGGTATTAAGCCAGGAACAGTTACCTGCAGGATGGAAAGCACTCCGTGCCAGTCGCCCAGTGTGCCCTGAGAGAGTATGCAAGCAGTTACCTCGGATGCTCCACAGTTTCGCAGTGCCATCTGCTGACGCTGTGGAGTAAGCCAATACATCTGTTGCTACTGAGTCACTGCCGCCTGACAATGCATGAGGATGCCATCTAATGTCTGTGCACCGCTGCTCGTGAGCCTGCACAAGTCCCTTCCAGTTCCAACAAAACCGCACTGTAAAAACACACCCAGTCACCCCCGCTTATGCAATCCCCCACAACACGTCGAACTCCCCACAGCTGCTTCCAAGTGTCCACCAATTTGTCTGAGATGACACAAAAAACACACTGCATAACACTCTCCGTATTTCACACTTTAACAAGCATGTCAAAAAATTGGCCTGCGTTGGGTACTTCCTTCCTGTGCAAGATTCAATTTCAACTAATTAAGTTGAAAGGCGACGGGACGTCATAAATCTAGTGGTTTTGGGTTTGTCCGCCAAGAGACACGCTGGGAACACGGAATCGTCCCCCATAAAAGGCCACTTCGGGACAGGCCACGTCAAAGGTGTGGATACGTTCCCATAGAAGCCAGGAGTGGGTAGAATGCTTTTACTGAGGAGAGCAAAAAAACTGCCCAAAACTAACGCATTGACAGCTAAACAATAAACAAAATTGTGGCACCTGATCTACAATAGTATGCAAGTACCACTGACTGCCTAACATTCACCGTCCTCTCCTTCGGTTCGCGGTGACTACCTCTCCGGTGCTGTAACCTTGGCATGCAAACGGCTGAGTCCTATCAGAAATAAGGTGTGTGCTTGGATGGCTTTGCTGCCAGCAATCAGGACAACCGCTCCTTTACATTTTATTGAAATACACGCGATTTCAGGCATTGTACAAGGAACCATGCAGTTGGAAATCGCGCTCCTTGTGGCGGGGTAGTTTAACTACTGCATGAAAAATGAATGGATATTCTTGTGTTAGTGGTCACCACTTGGAAATCATGCGAAAAAAGTAGCTCCTTTTTGGCGGTCATTGCCTTGGACCATTCACTCGTTTAATTCTGGATCCCTTTACGATACCCAACAGGCAGTCAAGCCGTCTAAAATGCAGTGGCGAGAGTGTGAAAAATATATTAATTTGCGTCACTTGTTGCCCCACTCCAGCCCAGCGTGAGTTCAATAATACTGTTTAATTACAGATGCGATTAGAGCGAATTCAGGCATCAAACCAGCAATCATGCAGTTGACTCAACAGAAACTTGAAGCAAGGCTAATCTTGAATTGAATCGTACGGTAGGTTAGGCAAACCCGCAGAGAAGTTGATTCATGAATTAGCAGAATGTGCGAGTGCGAGTAGAAATGTCGACAAGGCAAGGTTTGTGCGGTTTGTGTGCAATGAAATTAGTTTGGCTTTTATTCGGGGCAATAGGTTAATTTTCCAACGATTCTTTGGTTCTTTAGCTCGCATGATTGGCCATGGGTTTCAGCAAGG
>JAULKQ010071117.1:0-19586 GCA_032356285.1 Smithsoniella earleae | reverse complement strand
CCATTTGTTGCTACTATGTCCTAGGTGCTTCCCCTCCCCCCTTCATGCCAGAGCAAATTTTATGCCACACACACCAACCCATTCAAGCCTCCATGTAGCACTTTGTGGAAGAAGTGCCCAGATATTGGGTGTACAGTTTCTGCATGTCTCTATGTGGTTCATTATCATTTGGTTGGTCTCGCACTATTCGAGAGGAGAAGTCACCAGGCTCAACCATCCAAGGCTTTGTGGTTGAGCCACAGAAAGCAATTCCACATACCATTGATGTTCTGTCGGTACCTGACGTAGCCTCACAGAAGACTTTCGTGTGTTGGATGTGGATCTGTCAAGTTTGCCGAGACGTATCGAGTCCCCAGAAACTATAGTCTTCCAGGCGAGAGGCACGGGGTTAAACCCAGGGTTTTGGGTTCAACTCCGACTTTCGAGTAAATAGCTTTCAAGCTGAGACTTACCATTCAGATCCACAATTGCAATTAAGATTGATTTAATACTGAAGACTGTGATATTTCAACAACCATTTTAATTCTGAGGCGAGTGATGTTCACATTAATTCGAACCAGGCATTGACCGTACAAGCTTTGACGCTGTCAGTCCAGCTCGATTGTGCCTGCAAAAGAAAACTTCAAAACTAGTATTCTCTTACATTAAATAAACAGATAATAGAAAAGAAAATCATGTAGGTAGGCAAAGGAAAGATCAAGTGAAGAGCACATGGAGTAGCGCTTGTCAGAGAACTGCAGGTGTAAGAACAGTCAAGTCTACACACTGATATGCATCGGCATCCATTTTAGCTCTGTTCCATTTTAGCTCTGTTTTACAAGCTGCCACAGACAATCAGCCACCAACTTGGCATATTTATTTTTTGGTAAAGGATGTTTTGATGCGTATTACTGCTTGAAGCTTCCATCTAGGATCCTGTGCAGTACAACATCTTTGTTGTCTTATCACAGAAGTTCGTTCCTCCCCAGAACAGGCTTTTGGATCAGGCATAGACGAAGTAGAGACGTTTTCATCATGATTTTGCATGCTCTCACACAACAGCGTTTCAGAGAGGCGTTGATGTTCCCTTAACTTCACCACCGTGGTCATGATGACGGAATGCTGCAGTTTCACCCTCTTCATACAGGCTGATCAGATCGTGGCTCTAATTGGATGTAAAAATTTTCACGGCACTTGTTGCAGTTCAGTCAGGGTAGAGGTGGCTGTGGCGTACTCGTTTGTAAGTGCGAATTTGGTCAATAGTTTCGTCTAGAAACATTTGTACCCTTGGACTTGAACGCTGGGTATTCTGCCGTGTGAGGTACCATGGTACTATGGTACCAAGCTGCGCAGACAGTTTGTCCAGTATCTGTGTATGCCTGAAAGAGGATGCGAAATCTTAGTGCTGTGGTGATATTGAAATTCTGATGTGTCCCACAAGGCAAGCTGTCCATAGCTCGGGCTGGTACCTGAGCCCAAGGGAGTTATCATATGGAGACTTGTTGGTGTTACGAGTTGGTCACTTTCATACATGTCTGTGTCATGTTTTGAATTTGAACACTAAATGGTAGGATGCTGGCATCAGGATTTAGCATAACCCTGGCTACATCACAGGCAGAGAAGGACACAGAAGGGGCGTGAGATTTGTCAGTGGAGATGCTGCCGTGTGTGCTGTCTTGGTGTTAGTAATAAGGCCTTCCCAAAGGGTACTCCCCTTGTTGGAAAAGCGCCAAACCCTTTAGGATTTAATTGTCTGAGATCTTACGTTGTCGGTTATATTGTGCACTCTTGAGTGACCTCGCGCGCACTCTCAACACTCCCCCGCACTCAAGAGTACACTATATAATTGACAACGCAAGGTCTCAGACAATTACATCTGAAAGGGTTTGGCGCTTCTCCAACAATGGTACATAGTGCAAATCGTATGCTACGCTATCAACAGGGCTCCAGTCAGTCGTCACAAGCACGCACCGCAATGCCGAGACTACATGACCGCAAATTTCAGCTTTTGCGAGGTTATAGAAGGTTATAGAAGGTTATAGAATGTTCTAGAAGGTTTCCCCGAAGCACTGGATCACGGTACTCCCGTTGACTCTCGTGCACTATTAACGGGTTTTGGGTGATATGTAGATGGAGCTGGCAAGGAGGAGGGGCTGCAGGAAGGGGACACACTGGTGGCGAATCACCCGTTGGCCGCCGGCGGCTCGCACCTGCCGGACATCACCGTCATCACCCCCGTGTGGGAGCGCGGGCGAGTCGTCTTCTTCGTGGCCTCCAGGGGCCATCACGCCGACGTTGGCGGCATCTCTCCCGGCAGCATGCCGCCACACAGCCAGAACCTTCTGGAAGAAGGCGCCATCATCACCTCGTTCAAGCTTGTCCGTGATAACGTTTTCCAGGTGTGTCACATAGTGACACGCGCGCGAATACCGACCTGCTACTCAGTTGCGGCAACTTGAATTCACCTTTGCCATGCGTACAGGAGGAGGGAATTACGCGGCTTCTGATGGAACCCGGTGAGCGGGGCATCGCTGCGGCCACTGGCACGCGGTGCCTCAGCGACAACCTGTCGGACTTACGAGCACAGACGGCGGCCAACGCCAAGGGCATCGACCTTGTCCAAGCCCTCATCGCCGAGTACTCCCTTCCCGTCGTCCAGGCGTACATGAACCACATTCAAGCCAACGCGGGCGCCGCGGTGTCCCGTATGCTCGTGCAGTTCTCTCGCGCCCAGGTTTCATTACTCCCCCTGTAGCCACAAAATGCACTAGTGCGCCCGGTTGAAATAGAAAGAAATCGATTCAGTGCCCGCCGCCGCGCGGAACCTGGTACCCAACATTGAGGCTTCGTCTCTGCGTGAGCGTGGCGTACTTGTGGCGTAGGGGCTTCCAGAAGTGGGCACCGTGAGCGCGGAGGACTTCATGGACGACGGAACGGCCATCAGGCTGGCGGTGACCATAGACCGGCGCACGGGCACCGCGGACTTCGATTTCGCGGGGACAGGCCCACAAGTCCTCGGTAATACGAACGCGCCGCCCGCAGTGACGTCATCCGCCATCATCTACGCGCTCCGTTGCCTGGTGGGCAATGACATGCCCTTGAACGGCGGCTGCCTCAGCCCGGTCACCATCCAGGTGTGCGGCAGCGCTGAGCCTGCGTGGTAGGGCAGGCTTACAAGCGCCCGTACAAGTGTGCGGGGCCTCATCGTATGACGTCACGATTGCACATCTCGCGCCCCTGCGCAATGGAACCATTCTCGTACCACCTACAAGCACCTAAAAGTTGACTCAGATCAGCGCTTCACGAAGGCAGTTGCACTGAAAATCCACGAAATCACAACTGCACGAACAACCGCAAAGACACACGAACGCCTTGAAATAAAGAGCGCAGAAAAAAACCGTTTCTCTTGATGATATAGCGTACTCTTTTACAACAGATTTACCGTTTTCGTTCACGATGGAATTCCAACACCGCTTACTTGATTCTCGGAAGGGAATAAAGACCTTTCATGTAGGCTGGCCTCCGGTCATTAAAATTTATTTTGCGCACGAATCGTCCCCTCTCAGCTTCAGTACTAGAAGCAACGAGTGCATATCCGCCCGCCAATCGAAAAAAATGCGGAAATCAGTCATCTTATCTACAAGGTAAAATCTGACATGGAAAGAAATTGAGAGATAAGGCGTTCTCCGGAAGCACGACAATAGGCTCTGTCCTTTGGGGAAGGTGCAGAGTGCACGATATTTCGTTCCAGCTCGACGATGTGCTGTCGCGAGCAACAGAAAGGGCATGCATTGTGTCCAGTCGGATTGCGCACAAGCTGTTGTATCGCAGCGGAATGGTGCGGAATCGAAGATCAGTATGACGTACACAGTTTCTCTGCAGCAAAGGTGAGTGCTTCCGTAAGATCGCGTGTGCACTTATACCTCGAAGTAATAAGGTAAGGGTTACTATTGAGTACGAAAGGGGATGTGATAGATCATCGAAAAGTGTTGGAAAACTGGCAAGTGCGAGTCCAGGATCGAACTTTCCATGGCGCATAGCTGCCCATGGAGGCCCCGGGAGGCACTAAGAGTGGAAAGGAGTGGCCTCTTGAGTGCGGGGGAGTGTTGAGAGTGCGAGCGAGGTCACTCAAGAGTACACTACATAACCAACGACGCAAGGTCTCAGACATTTACATCCGAAAGGTTTTGTCGCTTTTCCAACAAAAAGTGGTCACAGTGCGGTACCACAGTTTTTCGCAGCACTATTTCCGACGCATGCGCAGAAGTATCCGGCGCGGTGCCCTATTACGTATTCCTGATTCAAGTTCGTACACATCTTAACACTTGTGCCCGAGCCGCAGACTTGACAATCCGCTAGAGTAGGACTTTGTTTGTACAACAGTGCTCCAGGCTGATCATTTGACACAACTAGCAGGTTAAGAAACTTGAATGAGGGATACGTGATAATAACAATAAAACTGTAGAGCCACGATGGGTCGCATGCAAAGAGCGGCACTGTCTAGCCAGGGACAGCCCCGGTCCCACCCCCGCTAATCAACGGGATTGTCCGAGCCCTGGTTCATTAGCCACGCCTTCAAGCTGAGGAACAGGTGTTATGACTTCCCTGATTTATTATGATTTAGTGATGTCGGGTTTAGCGCAGGCGCTGTGATGGCCTTGAAATGCGAGCGTGTGAAACACGAAACCCTTGCGACGGCGTCATTTTTCATGCCAAGGCCGTCAAGGATCTCCCAGTTTCGGCGCCTGCATGACGCCTCCCGATTAGAGCCTCTCTTCTGACGCAGTAAATAGCCGGGAATTTTCAGGGTACAGGGTTCGCCCAACAGCGGGTAAATCATCTTTCGATACTCCTAGGGCGTACCAAGCCTGTTAACAACTCATCTGTGCAGCACCTTGTGGCGGGCGAGAGACTCGGTGTGATGTGCAGATTCCTTCTGGCAGCATTCTGTGTCCGAGGGGCAACGCGGCGGTCGTCGGTGGCAACGTTCTGACCAGTCAACGTGTCACTGACGTAATCCTGGCGGCGTTTGACGCCATGGCTTGCTCTTATGGGTGTATGAATAACTTCACCTTCGGCGACGCGAGCCTGGGGTACTACGAAACGATCGCCGGAGGCGGCGGCGCGGGGCGCGGCTTCCGCGGCTGCGACGGTGTTCAGATGCACATGACCAACACCCGCATCACGGACCCCGAAATACTGGAGCGCTACTACCCCGTTAGCCTGAAGCGGTTCGAGCTGCGCGGGGGCAGTGGCGGGAGGGGGAAGTGGCCCGGCGGCCTCGGCTGCGTGCGCGAGATTGAATTCCTGCGGCCCATGCAGGTACGATTCGGCGACCGCGCCGACCTGCGCGCTGTCAGAATACAGTCAGTTCACGCTAACTCGTATCTCAGATACCCCAAAAGTTCTGGGTTTGGTGACGAGTTCAGCAAAAAGAGTTGTGGATTCCATTATAAGTTGACTTTGAAACGAACGCGACAAGGCGAGTTGCAATATTCTGTCATTGGACTCTAATGATGTGTAAAACCACCGATGTTACGTGTTTCGAGGAAATCAATTATGAATTTAATACTTTTCCATCTGCATATGCAGTCGAACTATTTATAAGTCACTCAAGTCTCGTGGCGTAAGCAAAATCGGACATTAGTGCTTGATTCGTGTCACGAGCTTTCACGCTTACGTCAACATCTCGCATCCGATCTAACACCGAATTGAAGTCCTGGTCAGAAATATGTGCTAATTTCAACTCCAGTCTAGGCTGCGGTACCTAGAAGTATTGGCACGAGCAGCCAGCGCTTGCAAGCTCCACTATTGTTAGACGGCTATCACTTTTTACAAGTGCTGAGAGCCACGCTTTCTCAAATTCCAGGAAAGTATAGCTCTGGTACCGGCTACTGCTCATTTTGAAGCAGTTCGTAATAGCTGAAAACGTAATTGCACAGAGGAGTGGAGGCTTTCAACTCGAACAGTTATGAAGTTGCGAGAAAACACAAGAACGAGCTATCCTGTGTCGAGATGAATGAAATGACTGTACTTGCGATAAACAGTCTCTGCTTTCATTATGTAACACAAGCAAGTACGCAGCATCGAAGCATGCAATGGAACGATCATCTTAGCTGGGAGATACAGCGATTTATATACCGTAGAATGATGCAGCACAGTTGGAATTCACATAGCTGCTATTCTCAAGACTCATAGTACGATGGCTGCGGTGCAAATGTTGCATTGTACAACGAAGCACGACAAACCCTGCTGAGACAAACAGGCAGTCACTTTGAGCCAGCGCTGTATCTATTTTGCGTCGTATAATGGTCAAAAGTTATCAACTATGTCCCTGTAAGACTGGAAAGTTTTTTACTTCCTCGGACACGTCCAAAATTGTCGCGGTCGGACGAACTTACATGCTTTAGTGCCATACACATGCAGAGAGACGAGGCTTGTGCTCATTGTGTTTCCAATAGGAGCTATGGTGAGCTGTTTGGCGATGTTGGATAAACATCTGCTGCCTGCACAGCCACATTGACACCTGTTTGATGCTTTGTTGAGAGTGCGTGCGAGGTCACTCAAGAGTACACTATATAACCGACACAGTAAGATCTCAGACAATTAAATCCGAAAGGGTTTGGCGCTTTTCCAACATGCTTTCTAGTGTGCCCCCTGGTTCATGAGGCAGTTTCATGTTCAGCTTTGGATTAACAATATTTCCAGGTCTGTTGCAGTAGCAAGTAATATAATAAAGTAACATAATAACTGAGCATAAAGACATGTATTCTCCACCAGGACATGTGTATACTTATTGCAAAGCATCACGAAATAAAGCACGCTAGATGGAGGCCTGACTATACATGGTGTTCCAAGCTCACTGACACACACTTCATCCCCACTGCATGCATCTGTGCACTTGCAAATGCATGCAGAGCACTTCTTCTGGTCCTCTAGCTTTATTACAGATCCATGTTAGCTTGTAACTGGCTCTGAAGTTTTCATCCAGAGCATAGAGATATGATGCTGTACAAGCCAGCTGACGATGTGACTTGCCCCTGGGACCAGTCTTCTTAGGATCAAGTACACGTGCCTGATTGGACTGCCTGTATAGATCAGAGAATCATGAAATGAAGCAACTAAGACAAGTGAGAGGATCATGTTATTCCACATTCAGATTGTGGATCTCATTATGCGATGCCTGTGATAGGATAGTTTCCATGTATGGTTTATGCTAGCTGGGATGTTTGATTCTTTCAAAAAATATGTTTTCAATGCCTTCCGGGGTGAAACGGCAAAATGAATCCGCTCTGTACACGTGGTCTTATGAAGTGAGGATGGCGGTTGTCAATCATAGTTACGCTATCTGGCTGTGCTACAGGTGGGTGTGCTAACTGAGAGACGATCTTTGGCGCCTAAGGGTCTCAATGGTGGCGAAAATGGAGCACGGGGGACGAATTTATGGCTCAAGAAAGATGGCTCTGTTGTGAACTTGGGGGGGAAAGCATCCGTTACTGTTTCAGCGGGTGACAGGTATGATACAACTTGGTTCCCACTATCGTAGCTCTGTCTTCCGGAACTTGATTTCTGCTGCACCCGGTGTCGGTATTTAAAGCGATAGAAATGAATTCATTTATTTTGTAAGATTGAATGTCAATAAATCACATTTTGTGCGATACTTCACCTGTGGGACATGATGCAGAATTCAAATTCAGACCCCAGGTGGTGGTGGGTACGGGAGCTTGGATGACGACCTCGAACCTGAAGAAACCACAAGATGCACTAAAGCTACACGGCTAACAAGCGGAAGTGTAGCAGCATGGAATACCCAAGCAGAGACTGCTTAGATTACTGAGTTTTGTTGTCTGTGCTTAACACGGACAAAACAATTGGTTTTGCGCTAACAAAGCTGCTATTGTACTCGCCAGTAGACATTTTTAACTCCAACATAAATGTGCTTAGATCGACGTAATGCGGAATTACTAACTTGAAGTCATTTTGTCCACTTCTGCTTTCGATGCCCCTGCACCCAAGATCAGAACTTGCATACACCGAAATTCAGACGAACTTGAATTTTGAATTCCTTGATTATTGGCGGCGTAATTTCTTACAGTTGCTACTCACAAGCTCTTAACCTCGTCTTAATGGAATTCTGTGCAATAACACTATTTCTTCTTCTCGGGCATCTTTCCTGCTGCACGAAGTGCAGCTTCATGTGCTTTACGCGTCCACTTCTTACGAGCTGGACCGATAGCTTCTGCAGTTCCGCCAGCGTCAGTAATCTTCTGTGCTGCACTGGCCGAGAAGCATTCTGCCTTGATTGTCAACGGAAACGGCAACTCTCCTTCTCCTAACACTTTCAGTCCTAGTTTCGCTTCTCTACCAGACACATTAAGCACTTTCTCATCTTTTAGCACTTGAAGTGTCACTTCGTCTCCCTCTTGGAATTTTTCTGCTAAAGTCTTCAAGTTTATCGTGACGTGCTTGCTCTGGCCAGCACCCATGCCCCCCGCTATGCCCTTCAGCTTAGGGATCCGCCGATACAGAGGTATTTGACCACCTTCAAATCCAGGCCTAACTCCAGGGCCGGCGCGAGACTTCTGACCCCTCATACCAAACCCGCAAGGACCACCCTGCACGAGTATTCGACAAGTAGTCAAGCATGCAATTCAAAAAATTTGGACAAGGCGAAATAGAGCCACACGGAGCTGGGTAACGGTTTGAAGAAGGTACTGAAAGTTTGACACTACGGTATTTTCTCGCTATGATGGCTCGCCGCACCATGGCCCCATCACGTGCTTGACGTGGAACAGTTGATACAAAAGAGTCTGTGCGAAACGTCTCGCGACTCATGTATTTTCATATGACTGAAAACTCAATCTCCCAGGTCGAGCCGTAGCTATTCTTGGATCGTACCTGTCCAGCAGCGTGTCCTCGGCCTTTTCGAGTTTTTCTCTTGCGCGATCCATGAGCTGGGCCAAGATTATCCAAGCGGAATCGCTCAAGATCTTCTGCCGCAGCTACTACACTTGCAACTCGAATTGCTGGGCGGGTAGGAGTTGCAGCGACCGTAAAGGGTGCCTTCACAGATCTTGCTTGAAGTGCCCCGCCAAACATGTTCTATCCTTCTGGTTAGGAACAAGGCTAGAAGTTATCTTTCAATCTCAAAATTTTGCTGCAGATTACTTTGAGACAACCTGTGCGAGCAACCAGTGCGGTTCACGATGAACACGCAGCCTAGCAACTGGAGAATACAAGTTCTACTAAATGACACTCAAACTCGTAGGTCTCTCCTTGATCAATTCTCACATCATTCCCTATTGTTTGATTTGAATTCCAAGTATGAGGACAATAGCAGGGGTGTTCACCTCAATTTGAACTCGTCCATGCATGGTGGTACTTGGCAATCCCGTTAAGAGGAACACATGCACGTCCACAAACTGCCTGCGTTCAGCTCGTGTGATTAGATCCTGATTCCTACCTATGGCCTATCACGCTCTTCATTCAAAATCTCCGTGAATTACATTAATTCACAGACTGGGTTGCACTTCGTTTCGTGTACGTGCTATTGCCACTGCTGTTCCAAGTCGACAAACATTTAAGTCCCCTCTGCATTTGGTACAACTTGGACATTGACTCATTAAGCAATACGTACATAATACTGGGTAGTGTATTCAAATGCATTTCAATGGTTCTTCAATTTTATCTGGTGGCAACACTGGTCGTAACAAAATTGCTTAGGACAATGTACCTTGGTCAGGTGCTTATCACGGCAATGTGTGACAGTTAGCATTTGTGGAAAAGAGTTCGCGCCTGAACATCAACAACAACAACACAAATGGACGGGATTACAAGAGTCATACCCTTGTTTGCAGCTCCGATATCAACTCAAGATATGTAATTGCTTTTGACTACTGAACTAATTTAAAGCCTACCCCGGTACACCTACTGACCATAAGTTCTCGATGAATGCCCATGATATGATACATTTAAGTGCAACGGTGGGAGTTTCACGTGATTTATCCGGTATAATTTCACCGCGAACTCTTGTGCTTAATGTATCTCTGAAGTACGTAAAAGTCAAGCTTCAGCCAGGGATAAGTGTGTTTTGTTTTTGAAGCATCTACTAATCGTTTGTGTAAGCGTGGTGCACTATGTGAGAGGCTTGCCGGCTTTTTGTACAATCCCTTTGCTGTGTGCATTGCACAGCGATGCACCAGATTGTTACGAAACACCGCAGGATGACAAATGCATCCCCACCTTCGCAAGTCAATGGGGAAGAAGGAAATAGTCATTTTAACAGGAAACACATGTAACTCTCGCATCGCTTGTGTGATGATACGCGTAACGTATTTGCATTGCTGCGAAAGAATGCTTTGCTGTATCGTTGGTCCCGTTAACATACAATCGAAAGCTCCAAGTAGAACTATTCGTAGAAAGTAACGGCCCTCTCTCAGTCGTAACTGCACAAACACTTTTATCAGGCAAATCGAAGAATACTCTTTTCTGTAAGATGCAGAACGTGGGGTCAATTGAGATCGAAGATTCATGGAACAATACGCTGGTCGAATATCTAGAGGGATTTTCATGTCCCAGGTCTCCAGGTATGTTCATCTTGTTAATGTGAAACTGACAGGCAACATGCTGTAATGCAATACCGGTGCACAACCGGCCATTGTTTATAAGCTGTTTTGTGTTTCAGAGCACCTAGCAGAAGAAACAGAAGGAAAAGTGGCCGAGATCGTGTCAACTGCCCTTGACATTTACAACAGTACTAATGTTGGACTGAGAAATGAACGTGTCCCCCAGCTCATTGACGAAGCTTTGCCCAGCTTGCAAGCTCACGTGAACGTTCTAAGGACGTATTCAAGGACACAAGTGCCGCGAATTGAGGCATGGGAGAATTTCGAAAGTCAAGGTGCTCAACTTTGAAAAGCATTTAAACAGCGATTAAGGATTTGAACAAAAGTAGCAGTTCAGTAGTTCACTGCACATGGAAGTGTAGGGAACTTTCGAAAGGAAAATGTCCGTCTTATGGCAGGTGTCCCTCCTGGCGCACAATGGAGGGTAGCACCATCGTGCTTCAAGGTGTGAACGAAACAAAATGGACTGAGACTTGACGCTACACGACTGTAGGTAAACGCAGCCAGATAGCTGTACTCATAATTATTATCAATATTATTCTCTCTTCGGTGGAAAACGTGACAGGGATCTACGAAACAGTTTCTTGCCGGGTGTTTCAGGCTGGCGGAGACTTCCACTGTTCTTGAGATTCAAGTATCGACTGTGAGACAATACGTTTACACGTAATTATTCTTGTAGGTAGCTAACAAGACGAAATTGTACGCGGAAGAAGATGGGGAACCAGCTCAAGTAGTAGATGACGAAGTTCAAGGAGAAATTCAAATCAGGAGGGCTCAGCAGTTCCAGGAGCTGGCAATTGCCAGAGTTCTTAGGATCTGTGAGTTTAAACCTGAAGTGCGTCTCGTTCTTATAGATTTCGTGTGAGCGTTCGCGCGATACTTGGCAGCATTGTAGAGAACGGAGCGGTTGGCTAATGTTCGCAATCGTTTAACGAGCCGAGTACGCAACTGATGCCGGCAGAAGGTGCAGGCGATACTATCTATCGCATCAGCGCAAGGATGGAGCTGGAACGTGATCATGCGGTTCTTGCGCAGTTCAGGGATAGTGAACACATATTGGAACCACACTGTGGCTAATTGGCAAGACACTTCTCGGAAGCCTCAACGAAGTTACGGATTGCGCCAAATGATGCCCGATTGCGATAGGAGCACCGTTTTGGAGCATATTAGGAACCTGGCAAGGAATCCTGGCTGCGAGACAGAGGTACAAGCAGAGGACGACGAGGATGACGAATCTAGCGATGACTCGTCAATAGTGAACGTTCAGCCCCAACTGGCAGCATACAGAGATCTTGCGCCATTTATTCATTTACTCGCCGCGTCAGGACGGTGCATTCCGGAGACGGGCTCCGAAAATAACCAAATGGATGAGCATGCGCACTTCGCTCCGTCATCGGCCGAGCAGCAGAGCAGCGATTCCCCTTGGGTTGGCACCACCAACATGGCTGCGCATATAGTGCTCAAGTCAATTTGTGGGGTTCAGTGTGCAAAGAAGGTAGAGAAACAGGTGCCTCAGTACTACAAACTAGCAAGCCACCTTCGCTGGCTAGAACCTTCGGTTGGAGAGAGTGGCGCACAACCAGATGCAGCACCTAGTACACAACATCATGACATATCTCATATTCCTGTGGAGGGCTCTGAAGACGATGCGGCAAGTTTCAACCCTCAGAGCGCGGTCGGAACGCTCAAAAGAGGTGCTCAATCATTACTAGCGTTTGCGCAAGTGTTGCCTGAGGTTGATCCTTCGCCAAGTTACTTCAATCATCTGTTGTATAGATTTTTGAGGCAGACCTCTCGATTCAGTGGTCAAGTTCATCTAAGTGTACATATCCCGTGAACTTTTCGACACATCGAGACCATCCGAATCGTCACTCGTTTCATTGCTGTTCTGGAATGAACATAGATAACCCTCAACAGAAATTCATAGACATGATCGACAAGTAGAGAAGTCCTCAGCATATAGAACGATTATGGCTCTATTGACAGGCGATTTGGATCTTTCCGTTCCGGAGCGAGCGGAACCGAACGTTTGGCGAGTTGTGGTTCTTCAACTCCATTAGAAGAGATGATCACACAGTCGAGTACATCAGATATCGTTCTTATCCGAAAAGTCGATGAAGAGTGCCAAAAACTGCATTCGAAGTGCGGTCAACTTGTCGCTGTCTTTGGAAAATTAGCCAATAAGTTGTTTACAGGAGCTGTATTGTGATCAAGCACATCGAGCCCAAGTATCGTAAAAGTGTGGGGTACCCTCTGGAGCCTAGCTGAGAATTGGACCTGGGCCCTACGTTTTGTTGAGAGTCAACTCCGCCTACAAAGTGCCACAGAGTAGCCGGGTTTATATATGGCCAGGAGTTCCTTTGAACTCTGTCTCATCCCAAAGTGACCCCTTAGACATCTGGGTCTTGGGACTAGGACAAAGCAAAGTGTTTGTGTCGTGACAGCACCTTTTGGGACACATATGTGGCAAACAGAGCTTACATTAACAACGAAAAGCGCTTATATCCACTCGTTTGGCGGTGTGAATATTGTCCTGTAAGCCAACCTCTCATGTTCACAAAGCACAGTAGCTCCAAGATATATTGGGGCCACAAGGTTGCTTTAGTAGTGACGAGTTGACTGTGTCATGCAATCACTACAAACATCTGTAAATCATCATCTACTACTCCATCAGTATAGCCACAGAGATCAAGTGAGCACTGTTACTGAGTGCACTAGGTAGCCTAAGATAACAGTTTATTTCGCGAGTCTTCTAATATCCCTATCATAATGGGATAACTCTGTATGTGGCAGCAAATTGGTCTGACACCAGATCCAGCCAGTGTTATGCAGCACAAGTTGCATCGAATAATTAATTAGTAGTGAATGGGAATACAACACCATAATGAAGAGTGCTCTTCAAATGCTTTTATTCTACACAGAAAATATAGTCAAACACAGGGTGTGTGTCTGTGCCTGTGTCTCTATGTGTGCTGTGTTCACCCCAAGAAGTACCTATAATTATTGGTTATTAAAGAGAATCGAGACACCTGAAGGCACACAGTCCCTGTCCATCTCCATGGCACTTCCTTGTAAGAGAGCAGCCTCCAAGTCACTCTGCAGCTGGACATTGTGCCTGTTTACGCTGTCCCACAGACTATTCACATCTTTGTCTATTTCATGAAGGCCACTACCTTGTGATGCTGAGCTGTACCTCTGAATAGTGTGGTATTGTATCATGATTTGGCTGTGGTGTTTCAGATGTGGGAGGGGCAAGCAGTGGCCGGCAGGAGTTGGTGTCAGCTCATAGGGACCCCTTACGAAACCTGTGCCCTCGATGTGGCATGTTCATGTGCCAAATGCACCGGCCAGTCACAGAGGAAGAGAACTGGAAACCCCAGAGCTCCGCAAATATGACATACCTGCTCACCTCTCATGCAGTAGCATCTGGAGAAGATGTGAAATGGAAGCGTAAGCATTGGTCCACTCCTTGTCTCCACTCGTGCTACAAGGCTTGCGCTGTTAAACCTGAGGCAGACTGTGGGGCAGGTGTGCTTATTGTTACTATCTGCAAACCCCGTGACGTGCTCTATCTTTGTGCTCATCCAGTGCCAGCTGGTCAGTGCCATTGCAGCCTACCATCTTTGGCGGTGGTTACCCTTTTTCTTCCATGTATTGCTACCACTGTGGCGCTGGTTGTGAAAGGTGACTGTCGCATGGTGTTAGTGATGTTTAATTACAAGCCGGAGTACATGCAGAGTGGACCCCTGAGCAGGACGAAAAGCTGAAGAAATGGACAGATGTTTTTGGCAGGGACCCATGCAGCCTCGCGGACGTCTTCATGGGGGAACGTACGTGCAGTGAGATTTATGCTCACCTGAGGAGCGAGAATGGAAGTGCAATGGCTTCTTCTGATGAAGAGGACGCACAGGGCGCACCCACTGTCGCCCTCCTGGGAGCCCCCAAGAGGCGCAAGAAGACAAGAGTCAGGTGTGCCTCCACCTGGATCCCAGGCCGCACTGAATTTGACACACCATGGATCTGGCGCTCACACACACACCACTGATCAGATTTCAAGAATAATCATAAATGTAGAAAACTAACCTTAGAAATTGATTTTTACAGATTACATCTGGGCACTTCCATTGCTGCTTGAATGCTTATACAGCACACCTCAATAGTTGTCTCAAATGCGCTTTATGTTGTGGCTTCAGGATATCATCGGATGGTCAGGCTGTCGCTCAACACTTGTATGGCGGAATGAGTGTGCAGGTCCACAGAGACATTTTGTTGCCCTCAAATTTGACATGCCAACTGTTTTATGCAATGATACAAGGCAAAGCGGTAAACTTTAGAAGCTTTTGGTTCATATTGCAGCCCTGTTTCACTTAGATTCACCAGCTGGTTGAGAGAGACAGGCGGTGTATGATATTGAAGGAGCAAGCAACTTAATCAGTTTGACTTTGTTTTCTCTGCGAACGCCTGATGGATCGACACAAACCAATGCTCTAGAAATACCCCACCTGAGCATAAATCTCCTCTTGTAGACGATACTGAATCCCATTCCTTTGCCTTTTGCGTAGCTATCTAGATGCTGTCATGGCAAAGGCTGTTTGAAGAATCAAAACCTACACGTACTCCTTCGATCACACTATTCCACTCTCTGTGAGCTTGTTAGCAAAATTAGGATACACTTTCTAGCTGGTAGCTCAAGAGTGGCCTGTGACCCGAAGCAGAAGCATGTGGTACAGAAATACACAATTTTTTTCTCAGTCCAGTGCCATTGAGCACGGAGCATTGAGCTTTCTAGATCTAATGCTGCTTGATTAAATGTAGGCATCAAGGCCCTCTTTTTCACAAAAAATGTTTCTCAGCCTCTCCTACTTCATATCCTGGATGAGAAGGAATTTGTAAGCAGCCCTGGTTGCTCATTCGTTGAACACTGATCGCTGCTCTACAGCAATTTGTTTAGTACTCATCATTCCAAACCTGTTCTATTACCTCTTTTTTGTATGTATCAACATATTCACCGGATACTGCACGCCAAACAGGATGCTGTTAACTAGCTTGGATTTTCCGTAAGCGCAGGCAGGATGCTGCTACAAAACCACTAAATTTGTACAACCCTGGGACACTTTGCAGTAAGCCACGATCTTAGCGATTGTGTAGGTTGATGCCTACACAGAAACAAGAGTTAGGTTATCCCTGCTACCCACACCACACCTATGCATGCCTTTGAATGTTGTTATTGCCACCATGAATGACTAACATTTGAGAATCTGGAGCGTATGACAACTCTTCTGCCATCATTGTGTGCATCACATTGTGACAGTATCAATAAAAGGAGAATTTATTAGAGAACACAACTTTGATGTGTATTGAAGAGTTGTACCACAAGCTCAAGTTCCCTAAATTTCCATCCTAAGTTTTCGCAGGGGGAGCAGCTCTCAATAATAATTTGTGTAAGAAGTCTCCAATCAAGTATGCTCTTGTGCTTGAAAGTATAATCTTAGGATGTCAATATTTTGGTCTATGTCACGGTATAGTTGTGTCATTAAGTAGCATGTAGCATTCGCTGTGGGTGACGGTCATACTCCTCGCGTGCATGCATCAAGGCGCCATGTATGCGGGTCTAGAACCCATGCAAAGCTTTTGGGGAGTCGGGCCTCCAGTATAGGATGTTACGGAGGGGTTTTTCAGGGTCTGGTCCTTGCCAGAACTCAGGACACCTGTGATTTACATATCAACAAGGGGCATTAACACCAGCATGTTATCTACTTGATACATTATACCCTCAACGGCCATCAGCAAATCAGTCCAAGGCATGTTGAAAGAGGAGTAGAGTGTTGCCCACCAGGCTTGCTGGCGCTGCTTCAGAGATTAACACAACTAGATGCTGTACATAATAGAATCTGGTAGTTGCAAAGTTGGATTTTCAGACAGTCAAATGGTCGAACGAGTGAATGCACTGACCCTGTGACATGTACGCCTGGAGGGTATGATGAGTACGCAATCACTCCTTAGGGAGTTCTCAACCATAGCTTGCGCACAGTTGTGTGTTATGGTGTAGAATTATTGGCTTTTGTGTGTGCGTAATTAGATGTCTTGCATTTGACTTGTCATGTTCACTGAAATTTAGGTAAGTGTGAAGTTCAGTGAATTCTCAACCATGAAGAGCGTGCTGGCTGTACTGTACTGGATGAAGTACTACTACTACTGTATTAGTGTAGTGTAGATGGCCCTAAAATTTATGCTTTGGTCGTGCTCTAATTCTTGGGTCTACCTTCCCACTTTGAAATCATATCAGCCTAATTTAAGTGCGTCGTAATGGTGCGGCGAATTGGGTAAATCCAGGGATACCATGACTCAGTACTTATGTTCTAGTACAAGCGTGAAGGTTAACAGCGTCTCTTCCTGTAATCCAAACCACTGGCGTAGAGCTGCCCACCCCCGCACATTCAGGATATCTCTGAGACACACTCTTCGCGTTACGAGTATACACGTACCAGGCCAGAGCCGTACGACATTGCAAGCCCTAGGAAAGCCAAAAACATCTCAGTGTACTCAAAATTTCAATGGTTCTCTGCTGCTCGAGCAGTGCTGTGGTCCAATGCTCAGACCCCGCTTATTTGAGTGTCCACAGGTGGACTGGTCGTGACACGTGCGCCTGATTACGCACCCCCAGCTGTGTGCACTGAACGTAAGATGTGCACGATAATTTGTATTAAGATAGATTTTGAAATCGAGGTGCCTAGTGCTGCTTGCAGGGTGCCGCTGAACAGTTCAGCTAAGGATAACCGCACTGCGCCAGCACTGTTCCTTCGCAAGAACCGCGATGCCTCGATGCCGTGGACAGAGTACACGCCGTGCAACTGCCTGAAGTGCGACCAGAACTGCCCGTGCGCACAGGCACACAATTTGTGCGAGAAGCATTGCCGGTGCAGCGGGAATTGCCGCAATGGCCACAAGGGGTGCCAGTGCCGGGGCAGCTGCTCGAGCACTGGATGCCCGTGCTTTGATGCATGGCGGGAGTGCGATCCCGCTAAGTGCACCATGTGCTGCCCCACCGCCCTCGGCCTCGTCAAACCTGGCCAGACCATGTGCCAGAACATGAATGTCCTGCTGGGTGTTAAGCGCCGCCTTGCTGTTGGCCTCTCTTCCGTCGCTGGCTGGGGCTGCTTCATCATGGAGAACATTAAAGAAGGCGAGTACATCGTACGCTGCATCCCCTTCCTCACTGTGATATAGGCTAGCACATGCATATACGCAGGCCGATATTTTTGGTTTTCTGAATCTCTCTACTCTATGCCGCACGGAGGCCTTGGAGAAGGCTTGATCTTCCGAGGTTTGTCCGTACCTGTACTGGGAATCTGAACCATTTTATGACAGAGACAGTGCTACGGTAAGGTCCTGCTGGAATCTTTCAATCCTATAGTATACTCCAAGAGGTTTATCAAACATAGGAAAGCTGCTGACGGCACAAGGCAGGAGAAGCAGGGCTCGGTATTCTCCGAGATGCTTGAAAATGGGGTGGGGCAACACCGTTTGTTTCGGATAGTTTTGTCAACAATGGTGTGGGGATAATATGGTGATTGACTATTCAGCTCGCTCTCAGTCTTACAACTTATCAGTTAGAAACAGATCTCATTGCTGGGAAGCATGAGTGATTTGAAGTAAACAAAGAACCAGTAAGTCACTGTGAGCATCTAAATCACCGGAGTTGTGTGAGGCTGATGCCGGCAGGGCACAATTGAAGCATTACTGAATCTGTTGAATATCAGACGTGAGTGAAAACGCTGTAGTGGATTACATGGGAGGCGGCACTAATACTTTGCATGGGAGACTGCGTAGCAATTGTACTGTACATACGCACTGTCTGGCGTTTCTATTTCAAATTGCTTTTGGGTCAGTGTCTGAGTTGCAGCGCCACCGTTCGCATGTTCTCAAGTCAAACCGGCAAGGGGAGAATTCAGTCTAAATTGATGTGTACGCCCATAAAGTGAGTGCGTGACATTGTTTGCAAATGTGTTTTGCACAAAAGTGTGCTTTGTTAGAACTTTACATTGGTCAAAAGGTGCATATGGGCCCCCCAGTATTTTGGTCAAATTTTTAAAACAACAGCACAGATAATTGTTGTACGGGAGGACACATGTGTGCTATACAATGTTGTATTGGTACTTTTTCCCTCAGATCGCAGCTTCCGTCACACTCTCCATGCGTTGTGTACAATGGGAACAGCTATGACACAATATCTATGACTTATTGGATGCGGGTCCCCCACTGTCTGTTGCCACCTTCACATGGCTATGTTAATTTGGACAGGGCAGACCCTTCATACAAAATTCGTTTGACGCAATGAAGAACACTGTTGGAAAATCCATGCCACATGGGTTCCTGAACCCATGTGAAACCTGTGAAATTAGGTACAGGGATGCGCCCTTCTGGCTGAAGACTCCCAGGGTTATGCTCCAGCAAGCTTGCAGCTGATTACAAAGCACAGCCCAAACCATCTCTGCCTAATTCCACACAAGCTATCCACTGTATCAAGAACTATCAACAGAGTCTGAAAAGGGTGTAGTTTTGGGAATAGATGCATTGAAGTGAGCAAGCCTCTGAGGGCATTGTTCGGGTTTTTTTCTCCGTAAAAGATCAATCAGTTTGTTTTTTATGTTTTTCGATTTTCGTTGCCTTCATCATCATCATAACGCCAGCAAACTTCCTGATTGTAGAAAAAACCTCAGCTGTAAATCGTACAGAGATACTGCAGGACTTTGGCCATGTAACACAAATCAGCTACAAAGTTGATTTGTATATTACAGTCTACGCTAGTTACTCAGAATTTTTTAAATTCAAATGTTAAACCGCCAGGGTTCGTAGCATATGCTGTGATAAAATAGCAGTGGTTACGGTCGTAAATCCCAGATAGTAGAGAATTACCAGTCCCCTTCTATCTCTGGCACTCCCTTAGGGAGCCGACGCACACCCGACCCACGGCCCGGGGGG
>JAULKQ010071106.1:0-19590 GCA_032356285.1 Smithsoniella earleae | reverse complement strand
TCAAAACATGCTACGTCAAATGGCTCCACCTGCTTTGAACAGACTATGATCTCTACTTCTCCCGTTTTTATGACCACGGACGGACCCATTTCCATTTGAACACCAGTCTCGACAGGGCCTCGGTTGACAAACTTGCCATTCGTTATTTTCTCGACTCGTCCCCTCACCTTTAGCGACTGTGAAGGTTGGTCATGCATCGCCTTGCCACCCAGTTGCAATTTAACAGTTTCACCGATACCTGCGCTCATGGCCTGGTTCACTGACTGTGGATCGCATATCGCAAAAAACACCAGGTTCTCGAAGTGATGCTCCAGAACGGCTTTCAACACGCTTACGGTATCCATTGTCCCACCAGACGCGGCATTGTCATAATGGTCCAGCAAGATGACCGGGCGGCCACTTTTATTTGATGCCGCTAGATCCTTTGCGCGCTCAAGCGAGCTATCGAGAGGCTCGAGTTCGTAGATGAAATCGGCACGCCTGGACCAGGCCTCATCCAGTATCTCATCACAAAGTTCGCGTGCGTTTCCATTTTTTGCCTGGCCGACCACGACAGCACTAAGACCTGCAAAGGGCACATCCGCATGGGGAAAACCCATAAACAAACTAGCATCCAATGCCCCTTTATGTCGAAGTGCGGCGCAATGCGCTTGAAGATCTTTATTCGGATCGTCCAATGTACTTTGCCTCATAACATGGGGCAGCATTGGCGCGCTGCGCCAAATCATTTCCAGAGGTTCCTCTGATTGAATGGCGTGCACCAATAAATCGGCAACCCGTTGGCCGGTCTCATAATGATCAACATGAGGATAAGTCCGATAGCCTGCGATGACTGTTGCCAGTTCGGCCATCTGCCGTGTTACATTGGCATGCATGTCGAGAACCACACCGATGGGCACGGCTGGATTGATCTCTCTTAAACGCCGGAGTAGCTCTCCCTCAGCATCGTCAAATTGCGTCGAGACCATCGCGCCGTGCAAATCGAGCAGTACGCCATCGAACTGACCCGCCCGGAGGCCGTCGCAGATCATTTCTGCCATTGTCTCATATGCCAGATGATGAACGGGCCCACTTGGCCATGCATCAGCTGCCAAGGGTATCGAAATGTCCGCCCCAAGCTTTCGCGATCGATCTAGAAACCCGGAAATCGCGGACCCTGTACCCTCATATATTCTTATTGCCTCATCGCCACGTAACAAATCGCCATCGATGTAAAATCTTGAAATATCGGTCGGGACGGGCGAGAAGGTATTGGTTTCATGCTTCATCATTGCAATGAGAAAACGCATCAGGAAATCGAAGTCCCTTAATTTTGGTTTCGGCAAACTGCAAGAGCCGACACTACCTTATCTCAATACAATTGAATACGCGACTTACAAACCAGCACGCATTGCATTCGGTTTTGAGCTAGATTCAAGCAGGTCTCTTTCGGCTGATGATAAGATTGCCAAGCGTTCTCAGCAATCGCAATGTATTGTGGGTCGATGGTAAGGGAGACTTGATTGCTCCACCAGAACGACCCTGCTCCGCAAGCGGGTCTCAATCTGGATTCGATCAAGATTGTTTTCTCACATCGATGAAGCAGATGGTAAGTGCTGTCGCACCGTCTCACTTTGAGAGCCAACAGTAAGTGAGACTGACCATCGACAACAGCAAGACTGTTCTGTCTTTCACGAAGAATGGGAGTATGTGCAATGGCTAAAAAAGATGGCACATTAGCACTATGAACGTTCTATGATTCCAAAATCGGTTATTGAAGGCACCAGTTCTTTCTGGGGCTTATCGCGCCAACCAGCAGGAACATGATTTACTTTCATTTCCGCGAAGAAAGCCGCCTTTATGTCCGCAGAGGAACACTCAGAACGAGCTTCACAGGCCCTGACCACAAAAATAAGTCAGTATCTCGCGATGGTATCGGGTGCCGTGATCGCCGATGTCGGCGTCATTATTATTCCGCTGATGATTGGCAGCATCATATCTGCTTATCAGGTTGAAGAAGGGTTCGTAGGATTCATTATATCCGCAGAACTCGCATGCATGTCACTCGTCGCGGTCGTTATTTCACCTTTCGTCCATAAAATTGATCGCCGTCTCCTGGGACTGATCGGTGCAACCTTCATCGTAATTGGGAACATAATCTCTGCGACGAACTCAGACGCGTCTGTGTTGCTGATCAGTCGCGCTATTGTCGGTATTGGCGGTGGTGCCGCGCTGAGCGCCTCAACTGCTGCTGCAGCCGAACAGAATTCGCCTGACAGGGTATTTGCAACCATCTTCGCCCTCGGAACACTTGTCGCAATGGCGCTCTTCACCGTTCGTCCACCGATGATCGAACAGTATGGGCCACAAACCATCTTCTACACGATGGCTGCAGGCGCAGGCGGTGCAGGTCTTATGATGACTCAGCTGCCCCGAATTAAAAGTCAAGCCAGGAAAGAGCCCGAGCAGGCATTACCACCATCAAAAGCGCCTATTTTTACACTGACGTCGATCTCCCTCTTAGGCGCATATTTCTGCTTTCAAATAGCGGTCAACGGCAGCTTTTTCTTTGTCGAGAGAATTGGCAACGCAATCGGTATGACTCTGGGTGAAATCGGTGAGGCATTGGCTATCTCAGCTTTCGCCATGCTTCTCGGGTCATTGGTTGCACTTGCTCTGGGTGACCGATGGGGGCGAGTGGGCCCGCTGGTGTTTGCCGTTGTGGTGAATGCTGTGAGCATTTGGTTTCTAACTCATACGGAAAGCGCACTCGTCTATCTTATAGCGCTCTGCGCCTCCAGCGCGATGCTGACTATTGGCGCCACTTATTTCTTAGGCCTGTCATCCGTGCTTGTTTCAGGCGGTCGATTAGCAACTGCCGCGAGGGGCGCCGCCGCCTTTGGGAGCACCACAGCCCCCACGATTTCAGGACTCTTATTATTGTCTGGCGGAGACTATAGGTCCATTGGCTGGGCGGGCATTGCTGTATCGCTTGCTGCCTTAGCTCTGCTGGCTCGAGTTGGCTGGTCGAGAGTGAGAAAGCCAAGCTAGATCCCTTAGAACCTCATCGTCTCCACTTTGATCTTGGATACGCCTTTGGAAAAACTGTCCCACAACACAGAAAGAACAGACATCACATGCGACTAACGGGAAAAACGGCAGTGATCACCGGAGCGACCGGGGGAATTGGATTTGCGATTTCCGAAGCGCTTGCCCAAAACGGAGCAAATGTTGTTGTCAGTGGTCGTAGTGAAGAAAAAGCTCTTGAGCTCGCGGACAACCTAGCAGCCAGATATACCGGCACTTCTAAGGCAATTTGCGCTGACCTGACTAAGGAAAGTTCATGCGAAACCCTCGTTGAAGAAACACTGGATCAATTCGGATCTATTGACATTCTGGTCAACAATGCAGGTGTTCAGCATGTGTCACCGATTGAAGAATTTGACTTGGATAAATGGCGGGACATTCTTGCGCTGCACCTTACGGCGGCTTTCAGGCTTTCAAAACTGGCTATCCCGAACATGCGAAAAAATGGGTGGGGCCGTCTCATCAATATTTCGTCGGTCCACGGCCTTGTCGCATCGCCGTTTAAGTCCGCCTACGTTGCCGCCAAACACGGTCTCAATGGACTTACCAAGGTTATCGCATTGGAGACAGCTGAAGACGGCATCACCTGCAATGCAATTTGCCCTGGTTATGTCTGGACGCCACTTGTGGAAGGGCAAATTGCGCAACAAGCTGAAGCGCATAAAATACCGAAAGAGACCATCATTCGTGACGTGATTCTGGCGCCGCAACCCAACAAAGAGTTTGTTCAAGCAAGTGAGGTCGGCGAACTCTGTGCTTTTCTTTGCAGCGACAGCGGAAAGAGCATAACGGGCCAGGAATTGGCGATAGATGGCGGCTGGACTGCGCACTAGCATACACTCCAACCAATCGCATAACCTCGATTATGGGAAATTGGGCAGCCTAAATCAGAAAGGCTCTGCCAATGTTTGTGCATGAAGTGCCGCCTTCCATTGGCCAGGTGGAAGCTGTTTGTTGCTGGCACCGGCACGAACGTAGAAGATATTATCTCCCGAGACACTGACAGGTTTAGTCATAGACTGAGCCACATCAATAACGACAACGATAGCGGCACCAACTGTGGCGTACGAGGTATACAATTCGAATTCACCGTCGACGTTATCTCTAACCCTATTGGTCAAAGCGCCACGATAGCGTTCAACTGCCTGGTCAACATCTGCTTTCGCCCATTTCGCAACATCACGAGCAATGCCAGTCACGCGGCATTCATCATCTACGCCAATAAACAATCGCCCACCTTTTGTATTGGCGAAAGCCACAACCGTCTTAACGATCTCACGAAACTTTGTTGGTTCTTTCTTAGGCCCCATTCCCTGGTTACAGTCGACAAAGGGTTTAAACTCTATCCTTTCCCCTTCTCCACTGAGACACGCGGCCTTTACTTGTTCTTCCAAATCCCTATTGCCATTTAGACCTATGCCATAGCGACCGAAACGATCTTCACGATGGAAATCATAAACAGTGCCATCTGAGTCCCACAGGATGCAATCAATCCATTCCACATCATTGGGAACCGCAACGCTCGTTCGTCCATCCGAAACAGGAACATCGAACTGCTTAGTTTCCTTGCCCTCGCGATATGCACCTTTGGCTGCAAGAGACAAATCGTTTACCGCAGTACCTGCAATTGAGAGCTCCAGAATCCCATCGGTCCACAAGGCTTCGGTGAAAAACGCTCGGCGTTCAGGAAACAGAAAGGTGATACTTTGATTTCGTCCATCACTTTCACCGTGATAGGTGGAGAGAGGTAGCCAATCGCGCGCGGCATCAACAAAATCCGGATAATAGGGCTCATTTTGTTTTAGCAGTGGGCCTTTCGGGTGCCAACCGGATCTATCTTCAATTCGCTTTTGCACCACCTGGCCAGCGCAATGCATAAAGCGATTTTCTTGCGGAACATACTCATGTACCCATTGAGCGTTCGAATCGCGCGCTATAACAATGTCGCCGAACGAAGCAACGCCTTCCTGCATTTCATCTATGAATTGTAGGCAATCGGGCAAAGTAAGCCAATCTTCGTAAAGAATTGCTTGATCATAGTATCGCGATGGACTGGGATCGAATTCTTGTGGGCTTGTGGCTAAACATTCAACCGTACTGCAGATCAGCACCCAATCATCGTCGTGCCATCTGATGAAGACTGCGCGGCGACGAAACACCAAATCTTTACTATCACGCACAGATTCGAGATATGAGCGGAGCTCATCAGGAAATACGGGTAAGGAGAATGTCCCAAGCATAGCCAGGCCTGATTCCATTTTTACAATCTAGTTAGATCAAATGATCCGCTTAGGTTAATCTAGAACAGAAATTGACGCTGGAAATCCCTTTGATAAATTCTAAACGGGTAGACACTTTGCATATTCACTACCCCAAAAACGCCGCGAGCATACCTTCGGCCTTTTCAAGATCAGCGTCATTCATCTCGGTGAGATGTTGCTGAATCTTTTGAAGCGTTTTACCTCGATCTCCTTGCCGACTGACATCCTCTTCGGCACCAAAGAGTGCGGCCGGAGAAACCTTCAAGACATTTGAGAACTTTACGATCGTGTCGAAGGATGGCGCAGCGGCGCCCCGCTCTATTTTGCCAATCATTTCGACGGAAAGATCGGACGCTTCGGCAAATGACGCCTGGGTCATGCCGTTAACCTTGCGGTATTGCCGCACATTCGCGCCAAACATTTCTAAGACGTTCAAGTTCAGGGCCTCCAAGCCCAAAACTAGGGCTTGGAACGGAGCCGGAACAGGTAATGTGATTACGACTTGTTAGGATTATCGCCTTTATAGTCCACTTTTAGGAGTAATCATGGTATGCCTTAGACCATGAAGTGTAATGCTGGTTCACCTTTTTTGATCGAACAAATGAGGCGCCGGCACAGAGTTGAGTGAAAGGTGAGTACAATGAAATCGTTCTTTAGAGCCATCGGCAATGTCGTTGCCGCGTTTTTCTTGATCGCCATCCTGGCGAACATTCTCAAAGCCACGTCGGCAGACCTGCTAACGGCTTTGCCGTGGGTTGGAACTCTGTGCGCCCTCTTCTTTCTGATAAAGCCGATGAAGTCGGGTTGGCTTCAATATAGAAGTTCAGCATTCGGACTGCTCATGGGCGCGGTCGGCTCCATAGGCGTGGCCACCCAATCGAACGACACGACAAACACCTCAAAGGATATCGCGGACAATCAGTCCATAGAGTTGGTTAAACCGGCTTCGGCCGCATCTGTTGGCGCGCCCAAACAAGACGTTGAGCCGGTCGCTGTTAACCCGCTTTCGGACAAGACGAACCAACAGGTCTGGATTGTAAAATCTCAAGACGCGGTGCGCGGACAATTACGGGACCCGAAGAGCGCTCAATTTCGGAAGGTGTTCTTCAATGCCTTCGATGGAACCACACCCGTTGTTTGCGGCGAAGTGAACGCCAAGAATGCTTTCGGTGGTTACACAGGTTACAAAGGCTTCATCGCTTCGGGAGACGTTTTGGTCTTTCTGGAAACTGATTTCGGCCCAGGTGAATTTGCAAAGTCATGGAACCAATTATGCTTAACTTAGCGTCTTTTCCCGAGGGGGTCTGATTTTTGGCGGAATTGCTGGTCTAATTTGGGGTCAAATGTTGGTATACCCGCATAGTGACCCCCTCCTAAAATGGCGTTCTTAGCAATTATGAACCCATACAGGAGGAAACAAAATGTACGAAAATGCCAACGAGCAAAGCGGCAATTCAGTAAAGACGAATACCTTTGCGCACTACGACAAGTTCCAGTTTGCGGGAATTGAAAGGCGACTAAACGCAGGCGAATATGTGTATCCAGACGAGATAGCCGTCGCTTTAGAAAAGTACGGTGACTACCCCTTACCTGAAGCTGTTAAGTCGTATCTCTGCAGTGATCTCCGGCGCGAATTGAAAGCACCCAAAGGCCGGCGTGCGGTTCCAGAAATCATCAAGAAGCAGCATGCCATGTTTGCCAGGGTGGATTACCGCAACAAACTGACGTGGCTGCAAAAACGTCTTGCGCACAATGGACATCTGAATGGCTGGCCATCCATTCAAAAAGCAAACTTCTGGCAGGGCACCCCAAGCGAAAAGGCGGCTCGCATGACGGCACGGAAATTCTCGCACGGCGCTGAATCGTGGCGGACCATACTTAACATGATCAGTTCCCAGGAATAGGCCCCCATTACGGTGAATGCCTGACTGAGGTCAATGTGCACAACTCTGCTCCTCATAAAGAGAGGTACAGAGTATGAATAAATTGAATATCAAAACACGCCCGATTGCGTCGCTGCGCCCTTATGAAAATAATGCGCGGACGCATTCGGCCAAACAAATCCAGCAAATCGCCAAGTCCATTGAAGCCTTCGGTTTCAATAACCCTGTGCTCATTGACGCGGACGACAATATTATCGCCGGTCACGGGCGGGTAGAAGCTGCGAAACTCATCGGTCTGACAGAGGTGCCGACTATCCTGCTTGAACACCTAACAAAAGAGCAGGTCCGCGCTTTCACAATCGCAGATAACAAGATCGCCGAAAATGCCGGCTGGGATATCGAAATCTTAGCCATCGAGCTTGAGGGCTTACTCTCGGCCGAATTCGATTTCGAGATTGAGAGTATCGGTTTTGAAACTGCTGAGGCCGATGTCCTGATTCAAAATCATGGAACCGGCGTATCGAATGAAACTGACGAGACGCCAGTGGAGGGTCCAGATCGCTCTCGCCCAGCCGTTTCCGCACATGGCGATTTGTGGAAGTTGGGCGATCATCTCGTGCTGTGCGGCGATGCGCTAAAAATCGAAAGCTATGAGGCCCTCATGGGGTCCGAGCTAGCTCAGATGGTGTTTGCCGACCCGCCTTACAACGTACCGATCGACCGCAACGTCAGTGGCAAGGGCAAAGTCACCCATGAAGACTTTGCCATGGCTTGTGGCGAGATGACAGAAAACGAGTTTAAGCAATTTCTAGCTCGGGCCTTCGGGAATATGAAGATATTCAGCAGGCCTGGGTCTCTTCACTATATCTGCATGGACTGGCGCCATCTCCACGCCGTGTTAGGCGCGGGGCGCCAAGTGTATGACGAGCTAAAAAATCTCTGCGTCTGGAACAAGACAAACGCAGGCATGGGCTCGCTCTACCGGTCCAAGCATGAGCTCGTCTTTGTCTTCAAGCATGGCAAGGCATCACACATCAACAATGTGGATCTGGGGCGTCACGGACGCAACCGCACCAATGTGTGGGACTACGCCGGCGCCAATGGCTTCACAGAGTCGCGTGACAGTGACCTTGCCATGCACCCCACCGTTAAACCGGTCCCATTGGTGGCCGACGCAATCTTAGACGCCTCCCACCGAGGCGGGATCATTCTTGATCCGTTCGGTGGCAGCGGCAGCACTTTGATGGCTGCCGAAAAGACAGGACGCAAAGCGCGTTTGATGGAAATCGATCCTCATTTTGTCGACACCATTATCCGCCGTTTTGAAAACGAAACCGGGAAAGAAGCTGTTCTAATGAACAGCGGACTCCCTTTTCAATGGCTCGCATAGAGCACTTCATTAGGAGAAATATGATGACTAACAATCCAAAGAAAAAGAAAACAATCAATGATGACGAGTGGGCCCGTTTCTTGGGTGATGAACCGGCCAATGACGCTGGTGAAAACAAAAACTCGGATGCCGATGACCCAAACAAGACTGGATACCGCAGGCCGCCCAAGGAACATCAGTTCAAGAAAGGTCAATCCGGCAACCCGAAGGGCCGGCCCAAGGGCATAACAAAGGCAGATTCTGACCGTGAGCTCAGGGCAATGATCCATCGAGCCGCTATGAGGCCCACGAACATCAAGATCGACGGAAAGATCGAGAGGGTTTCGCTGGCCGAGGCAGCCTACATCCGAATCTTCAACGATGGTGCAACCGGTAAATCCGCTTCTCAAAAGCTCGGCGACAAAATCCTCTACCGCACGATCAAGGAGCACGAAGAGTACAGTAAGCTCCTCTTCGATGTGGCGCAGACGCGTTTTGAAAATGTCAGGACGGGTGCGGTTGACCAAGCCAAGACCGACGACGTCGAATTGGCATTGATCGGAATAGAAGAATCGTGCCGGTCAATATCGGGTGAGCCGCTCGATCCGCCCATATACCCACAACTCAATTACAACCGCACCAACTATGTTGACGATGGCAGCGACGACTAGCCATCTCAAATAGCGAGCAGAAGCTGTCGTGTATCGCAACTAACAGCTTCGATATGGGTAGAGCTAAGGCCCAGACAGTGCGTCGAGATCATCAAGTAACGACTTGATATATCCGGTTTCGACAAAGGTCTGGGCCTCGCGGAACCCACCCGGGCAAACCAGCTCGGTCATCCGCACAAACTTGAGGCGCAGTTCATCCAATGACTGCGCCTTTGTATGAACGATCTGCCAGTCGATCTGCTCAAGCTGAGTCATGATCGGATCATATGCCGGATCGTATTCGTCGACCTCACCGCTATTGATGCGGATGGCCAATTTGTCGCGTTTTGCCAAAAGGCACGCAATGGTGATGTTTTCGTCTTCGGCCATACCCCACCACCGCTCCAATCGGCGTCGCAGTCAAGTCGAATAGTGATCTCCATACGGATTTATTAAGCCTGCAGCAGCTTGGAGCTGCACGAGCAAGATCATTGCAGCTCCTGTGGAGTGGAACTAAACAGAAGCCCTATCTAAAAAGTTGACCTTCAAGGCGATCTCTGAATCAATGGTCAGGTAGCGAATCGCTGCTTGAGTTTTACAATCTAGTTACTTGCCCTTTTTGGGCTTGATCTTGATCGTCTCAACAACCGCAGTTGCCTTGCGGCGTTGAGCCTCTTTGACTGGGATGAACTCGCCCGTGCGAGCATCCCGGCCAATCTTTCGGATCTTTGCCTTCTTAGACATTTCACCGTTTCCTTCTCTAATGTTGAGTGAAAGCCCAACGCTCTTGGTGCACGATTGCCCCGCCCTTTTTCAGGGGTCGAATACCAAAAATAGAAAAGGTGCAGCGATTCGCCGTATACGAGTCCAGTGAAATCTGGCCCCAGAGTCAAGCAAGATCCAAAGATCGGATATCTTTATTGCGGATGCCGCCGTGCACCCGACGGCTGCAGGCGGACTCAGCAGCAGCTCCCGCGGAGTGGTATGGCATTGCCGCACGAGCGATGGTCTGATCATGGAGACAGAAACGATTGATCAGCGCATTGCGGAGATTGAGGCAATGTCATTGGCGGAGCTGAAAGCCAAATGGCTAGAGCTCTATGGCACTCCCTCGCCGAAAGGCATGAGCTCAAAACTGTTGCGCCGAGCTTGCATCTATCAAGTTCAGGTCAATGAATATGGCGGTCTCAAACCGGAGATCATCGCGGCGCTGAAAGCGGCCCTGGAGACACCAACACCAAAGCCAAAACCTGCCGGACTTGCCATCGGCACGCGCCTCATCCGCGATTGGCATGGACGAACCTACGTGGCCGAGGTGGTTGAAGACGGCTTTGAGCTCGACGGCAAGACCTATAGCTCCCTCTCCGCACTAGCCCGGCATATTACGGGCACACGCTGGAACGGCCGCAAGTTCTTTGGCGTGAAATCCTCCAAGGCCGGCGCCCCATGAAACCCAAACTGAAATGCGTCATATATACCCGCAAGAGCACCAATGATGGGCTGGAGCAAGAGTTCAATTCTTTGGACGCCCAGCGGGAGGCGTGCGAAGCCTATATCAAGAGTCAGGCTCATGAAGGCTGGACGTGCCTTAAAGAAAAATACGATGACGGCGCCTATTCCGGCGCGACCTTGGACCGGCCTGCCATGCAAACTCTGTTGGAGAAAGTAAAGGCCGGCGAGATCGATGTCATTGTCGTTTATAAGGTTGATCGCCTCACCCGCTCCCTCACCGACTTTGCCAAATTGGTCGAGCTCTTTGACACACACAAGGTCAGCTTTGTTTCGGTCACCCAGCAGTTCAACACGACGTCTTCCATCGGGCGTCTGACATTAAATGTCCTACTCAGCTTCGCCCAGTTTGAACGCGAAGTGACAGCCGAGAGAATCCGGGACAAAATCGCCGCCTCCCGCAAGAAAGGCAAATGGATGGGCGGGTCCGTGCCCATGGGTTATGACGTGAAAGACAAAAAGCTTGTGCCCAACAAAGCGGAAGCCAAAGACGTTCGAAAGATCTTTGAGCTCTATCTTGAGATCGGCAACATCCGCTCTCTCCTGATCGCGCTCAAAGCCGAAGGCATCAAGCCCAAAGCCACAAAACAAAACGGTGGTAAGTCGGATTTCAGCCGGGGCCAGCTTGCCCATCTTCTGAAAAACCCTGTCTATATCGGCAAGGCCCGGCACAAAGACAGAGTTTATGAAGGCGAGCACGAGGGGATCCTGCCCAAAGAACTGTTCGACCAAGTTCATGCCAAACTGAAGGCGCAAGCGCCGTTCGAGAGCATCAAATACCGGGAAAAGGATCCATTCTTACTGCGCGGAATACTGTTTGACGGCGAGGGGCGACCGTTCACCACCAGTCACTCCAACAAAAAGGGCAAGCGATATCATTACTATATGACGCGGCCTAAAGACGGTGAGCCCAATAACAAAAGCTGGCGGCTGCCGGTCAAAAAGGTGAATGACCTTGTTATTCAAGCGATCCAGTCACTGTTCAAGAACTCCGATACGCTCAAAGATCTTCTCGGCATTGAAGGTCCCACGACAGATGACTGGGCGCGGATCGGTGCTGCCACCCACATGACTGGACACGACATCAGATCTGAAATCATCCGAACTTGCGTTACGCACCTCAACTTGGCGTTCGACAGGCTCTGCATCACCGTCGACATCCCTTCACTTACTAAAGCCTTGCGGATCGAGACCACCGCTACCATAAAAGTGGCCAAAACATACGAAACACCGATTCATATTGGACGGCGCGGCAATGAGATGAAACTGAGACTGCCCACCCCTCTTGAACCCAGAGGTGAAACGGACGACCGCGTCATCCAGCTGATCGCCAAAGCCCATCATTGGTTTGAGCAGCTAAATACGGGCAAAGTCCAAAATATCAACGAGATCGCGGCAATCGAAAGGGTTCATGCCTCTGATATTACACGACTTATGACGCTTGCTTTTCTCAACCCCAGGGTCATTGAGGGCATTATATGTGGTAAATACCCCGCAAGTTTGACCTCGAATCACATAAAGAGAAGACTGCCGATCCCGTCGGCATGGGACGTTCAAAGACAACGCCTGCTTGAGGGGACTCACTTAGTCCGCGAATCGAAACATCTGATGAAATGAACAACATCACAAAGAAAAATCACTTTGTTCCGGAATTTTACCTCAGAAGGTGGACGGACCCAGATGGAAAACTATTTGCGTACAGAACGCTTGTGGAACACAAGAACGTACACACTTGGAAACACCTTCATGTCAGCGCAATTGGCTATCAAACACACTTGTATACGCAAATAGTAGAGGGTCAAGAATCAGACGAGCTTGAGAAGTGGTTCAATCGAGAGTTTGAGTCTCCCGCCAAACCGGCCTTAGACAAAGTATTCTCAAATAAGAAACTCAGCAGCAGAGATTGGAGGATACTGATTGATTTCATTGCAGCACAAGACGTCCGAACTCCTACCAGGCTGTTGGAGCACATGCACAGATACAGTGAGATATTACCCAGCGCTTTGGATGACGCTGTTGACCGACTCGAAACGCTTTTGCGTGAGGGAAGAACTGAGGAGTTGAAAGCCAAACGTCAACTAAACGACTCCGAATCGTTTCCCCTAAAAATCGAGACTCATATTGAGGAAGGGGCAGAGATTGGGACGCTTAAAGCTGAATCCTACGCGGGTAGAAGTACTTGGATTCACGCCATCAAACATCTGTTAAACAACACATTAAAAGTTTTGCACGATCACCACTGGTCAATTGTCAGGCCTGCTAAAGGCCTTCATTGGCCGACCAGCGACAATCCAGTCGTTAAGCTCAATTGGTATGGGCCTGACAACTATGATTTTAAGGGTGGTTGGAGTGTCAAAAAGGGAAACATCATTTTCCCGATTGGGCCGGAACATGCAATGTTTGTAGAGATGGGCGATAAACCAGCACCCGGTCGAAATAGACTTTCGGTGAGCCAAACAAACCAATTCATCAAAATCATTACGGAACACGCATATAGGGTGATCTTTAGCCAAACTCAAAACGACAATATACCGGCGCTAAGGCAAAGAATCGTTGACCCCGAAAGACTGGCCGAGGAAAAGGAAGAGACCGCTCGCTGGCATGAGGCGAACGCCAGAATGGAAAGAGATTATCTACTTAGCAATCGTGAGCGCAAAGAGACTTAGCATCAAATTCCATATGATGACCGTAATCCAGAATGGTCCATAGATTTACAGCCAAGAGACAATGAGAAGATCATTCAACGAAAGCATCAATTCTCTACTTGCCACGCTCCGTGAGGATAAGATTGCTGTCAGAGGGGAGTTGGGAGCCGTAACGCAAAACACCTACTTATTCTCTCTTAGCAGCTTCAAATAGGACCTTTCCTGATCCTTATTTTTCCAAGTTTCTGAAATATGGTTGGTTAATTCTGGTATATCGTCGTTGATAGTTGAAGGCCATAAACACGGATTGTAGTCATAAACCCTCAACATGTGATCGATATCGAATATGGGCGCAGTACCCTTGGCTCGGATCAAACAAACTGGTTTGTCAAAAGCAATTCTCATACCTAACTCAAACAGAACATTTGGATTGTGCTCTGTAAGATCGACGATAACCAAATCCGCAGAATCCAAATCGTTTACGATAGTTGACTGTATAACTTCACTTCCCGACTTTTTTGCAGTTCTTGCATTGAATCCGGCGTTAACAGCTGCGGGTGTTATAAGGTGCTTTATCACCTCATCGAAATAACCTGGCGAATAAACTGAAGTCTTTTCCGAAAAAGGCATAGCTACGAATGCCACCAGATCTCCAGGTACAGTTGACTCCCCAAGAACAATTGATGAGGCCTCACCTCCATCATTTTCTGACTTGGACTTTACAGATGCGACACCAGTCTTCTCAGCAACAGCTTTCAGAAACTTCAAGTTTCTCTGATATACCTCATAGAACTCATCTTGATACTCTTCGGCAACACCAAATTCTGTTTTCAGCGTATTCTTCAAATACTGAATCTCAGGGAGATTCTCTCCTTGATAATATGCGTACACCCTTTTAAAGAGGTCCACATTTAGAAAGGCTTCTTGAGCCGCTTTGCTCTCTTCGTCCGGCGTTTTTGGATAAGCTAGTTTTCTGCCAATCTCAGCAATTTCTATTTTTGCAGAATCTCGCGTGCCAAGCGTGAGTCCATAATCTCGAGATGCCGCAGTTAGGTAAAAGAATGTGTTTCCTTTGCCCGTTCCCATTGCTTGAGCCACCTCATCAGGCGACCACGGATTACCTGCATTGTACTCTTTGATTGCATCAAGAATTTTGCGACATTCCTCAACACCATATTGAGGAAACTCTCTTTTGGGTTTCTTTCCAGAAGACGACTTACGTTTGGATGTTTTCTTTTTTGCAGCTTTCTTTTTTGATGTTTTCTTTTTGGCAGTTTTCTTTGCCGTCGACTGAGCCGCTGCTAGTCCAGAAGATTCTGCTTTGTCCTCCAACACATCCACACTTCCCTCACCCAGCTTATCCACCATTACACTCTCCTCAAAAATCGACATGCCAAAATGGCGGCGCAACTCCAAGAGACAATTGCAATTATTGATATCACAAAAAATCAATCACAACCAATTTTTCATAAAGTGCCATTGACACCAAAAAACTCAACTAATGCAATGAATGCGGGCACCCTGTTGGAAGCAAATTAGGCCTATTTTTCGCCTAACAGGCCTATTTCCCAATCAATCCAGAAGGAGAATAGAACTTTCTGTCGGTTTGGTTATTGGGGGCAAAACACCGCCAAAAAGCAGTTTTTGTGACAGCTCAATGCCTAACTAAATGAGGTGCAAGCGCCAATGGTGTTTCGACAAAACAAACCAAGCCGATACGTTCCGTAATTCTGCGGAGCCAATAGGTTCTCAATAATGACAATATCGGATGTTAAGTGTCCAACATATCCCATTCATCGCCCAGGGCCCATCGCAATGCCGAGAGCTTTCCGCTTAGCATACCCCATTCGAAATCTGTGTAAGGTCCCAACGAATCTTTTCCGAACTTAGCCTCTGTTTCTTCAGCCGCAACGAGCGCACCTTCCCATATGTATTTGTGGATATCGTTGCCAGCATCCTCAGCACTTGTATCGTTCGGTACTATCTTAATTCTTCCCTGCTCGATCATCTTCTTTCGCATCTGGTGCCTGTCATACCAGATTTTCTCAATAAGTTCGTCTATGGCTTGACCGATTTCAGTATAATTTCGCGGCTCTTCCTCCCACTCATATTCGATCATTATGTTCGAAACAAGTTCTGGATCAATGCAACGCAAGCACTCTCCAAGCGATATGAAATATCGTGACTTTACTCTAGTGAAACAGTTCGCAAAATCGGGATTCAGATGCCACCAACTCATCCAATGCGTCTAACATTGGTCGCTCTCTATAGTCTCTTGCGATGTCAAGCAGCACGCAGGTATCAATCATTAGATAAAACATTTGTGTTTCCTAAACCTCATAAAGCTCGCGAGGTTTCCGTTTGTCTACATTGGTATCGCTAAAGTCTTTTGTGTTGTGAGTGATGAAAGCAAATCGATCGCCAGAGGAGTTGAGTTGCATTCGGGCTTCGTTATAGCACTCCATTAAGATCGCATCGTTGATGCTATTTTTATTGCGGTGAAATGGTGCGCGATTTTCCATAGCCCTCTGAGTAGCTCGCAGTTTAATCTGATCAGTAAGCTCCATTCGGTATGAATACTCAAAAAGATCTTGAATAATTTGGATCGATTCAGAAGTCGCCTCACCCAAACTGGGTATTTTATGATCAACATCATTCAGAAAATTCAGAACAGATCTCTTTTTCCTTGAGTCTCCGAAGCGGTCTACAGCGTCTTTAGCGCGCTTGAGCGCTCCCGACAAACTGCGGTTACCTTGCTCAAGGATGCGACCTTTGTTCTCCTCAAACTCGTCGACTACTATTTGTGGAACGACTAATTGTGTATGTGCAGCCGAAGATGAGAATTATTGAAAAGGTCACAAGCGTATTGAAGGTTGGTCACCCGCGAAATAGGGAAGCAAAAGCACTCACATTCACTAAAACGCCCCACTTATCTCATAACTCATCAAAACTTGGCGAAACTTCAAATGTACCTCTAATTTCTCCAATGTATTGATCGGCAATTATTGCAAAATCATCGGAGAACTGTAAATCAACAGCAAAACTCGGGCTGAAACAACGTTTTCACTTTCAGTACTTCGCATCCGCCCAAGACTCGAACTCAGTCTCCACAGGTCTCCGGAGACTCTCAGGAGATAAGCCAGCAAATGACTTTCTCCGCAGACAAACAATCATGCACGCTTACCGAAACGCCGCGGGACTGCGGGATTTCTTCTCGTCAAATTCATCGCAAAATCTTAACGAAAGAAGATGGTGGTGTGTTCAGTCTTGGAAGCACTAGTCTCAACAACAACTTCGTACGCTTTGCGACCTCGCACACATAACATTTGCGGTGAGATGTAGAGGCTATTGTCGGCGAGATTGCTGCGCTTCAACAAATCGACGAAGCTCGCGACCATTATTCATATTTGGCGCTTCGTAGCTTCGCCCGCCCGAATTAAAGACTACGTCTCCATATCCAACCACTTGAGCAATTCCCTTGGGATTGAAAGTTACCTGTGTAGAGTGTAAGGGGATTTCGAAGCTTTGGCTCCCGTTCTTAACATACTTGATCTTGCCGCCAGCAATTTCGACGTACGTAAGAGGATTGGGTGCACCTTGCAGTCCCATACGGGCGTTAAACTTCTTGGTAGCTCCATTTTGTTCCGCGTCCTTAATTGCCGTCAATGCTACTTTAAACTGCTGGATACCATTTTGAAAACGTGCTTCCTCTGAAGGCACGCCAACTACCTCACTATCATTCTTCAGAATATCTTCCCATCCAGCAATCGCGTTTTCACAATCGTACTTGCTCATTGAATATTTATTGGTCATAGGACCGTCACTCATCCAGGCGGCAGGTTTGTCATTTTCCCAGACAACTTTCAGAAATTTTGGTGTATCAGTCACTTCTATAACCTCATTCGCTCTGCTGCTCTAAACCTTATTCAACATCAGATTTCGTGCCTTGACTATTGATTGCCCTGACTGACAGCAAATCGATAAAGTCTGCTGATCTTTAATGTCAGGCGCATCAAAATGCCAAGTTGATTGCTCACTTCAAGAGTGTAGGTCTACACTATTGCAAAGCACTCAACCCGATGCAAATTTCGCAAAACATCAATATAGATTCCACACCAAATTGATAACCACTTTGGACTCGAACTTTGTCTCCGCGCGCCTCCGGAGACTCGTCGGAGACAGGTAGGACAATCACTAGTCTCCTTGGACAGACGATGAGATTGACGCCGCTGCATGCCGCAGATCTGCGGCGAATCTCCGCACCCAATAGGGTGTTCAATTGTCACGATGGAAAATGGTGGGCCCGGAGGGCCTTAAGCTTAAGTACAGAACACTTTTCCATCTAGTCGACGATAGAAAATCTCTCGCCAACCCCTTTTGTGTCATTGATATCATGAGGAATATCCAAGACTTAGAAAGCTAAGTCACAAGATTTCAACAGCTCGAGCAATAGCCGCGTCTTCAATTTCTATATATTTTTGAGTCGTCGATAAGCTCGAATGACCTGCTAATTCCATAATTATTCGAGGATTCACACCACCAGAAGCCATTTTAGTTATAAAAGTTCTGCGTCCAGAATGACTAGTTGCGCCATATATTCCAGCCTCGTGATAGATGGAGGAAAACCACTGACAAAGCGAATTCGCTGAAAAATGCGAACCCTTCTGCGACTTCAAAAGCGGTTGGTTATAATCAACAGATACTTGTTGGTGCTCAAAGAAAGCCGCCAATTCCTTCTTTAGCTTTGAACAAATAAATATTGTTCTCACTTTTTTGCTCTTGGTGATGGCCGCCTTAAGGGACAGTCGATCTCTAACGCAACCATCTGGATTCAAAACATCACCGATCTTTATGCTGGCTATCTCTGATACGCGCATACCTGTATAGAAGCTTAGAGACAAAGCTAGTCTGTTTCTTTCCGGGTGGCGCTTGCTGGCTGCCACTGCCAAGACTCGCCTGAACTCTCGATCAGATAAAACTTTCGCTCTCTTCATTCTCAACCTCTCATGAGGTCAAATAATCGATGCCAAAAAATTCTCAAGAGAATTTTCTCAAAATATAATGAATTGTCAGGATTCTCTTACTTTCATTAGATTATAGACAATCCTCTAATTTCCCCCTTCTTAAAAGCCGCATGAAATCAAGCCATTACCAGGAAATATAATGAAACTGTAATTTCATTAGATTTTCAAACTGTGTAAGACAAGCAGTGAAGAACACACCGAAAGTTCGTGAGCTGAGACTTTCTCGAAAAGTAAGATATCGACAAACCTTATGGCGTCACAGATTGCTGTCGAGATTAACGGAGTATCTTCGAATCTGGCCGGGAGCCACTACATCTGAGAAACAAGGCGCATTCAAGTAGCATCAAACCAGAGAGTAAGCAGCCAATGAAGGAAGCTAGAAGAAACAATAACTTAATTCCATAATCCAATGAATTTCTTGGTGAGTGCCTAAATATTCATTTGAGTAATAATGATTAGGTAACAAAGCCAGGGAGATACATGAGTTATGCATACGATCACTACAATCACAATCTTCGATACGCAGATGAACTAGTCGACTTTCTCGATCAATTTCCACTTAATGTTACAATGCATTTGATCACCAATTATGACTCGATGAATTTTGATAATCTTGAAAGGTTGATTGAAATTTTTCTTCACGAATTTAAGAAGAAACTTTTGGGAAGAGATTACTGGAAGGAAGAGAACAAGGTCTTTTATCCCTGCGGAGTGTTTTTTTCAGAGAAGCTGCAATCTCATCCTCATGCCCATCTTGTCATGTGGATACATGATCGTTTTGTTGAAAATCCTGCAGATCTAAAAACAACAATGGACAAGGCCGACAACGCCTGGAAGAAGGTTACTAAGGGAAGAGGCAGCTTTCAGTTCGGCTCAAAACCAGAAGAAGAATACAAAGAAAAAGAATACGAAAATTATTTAGCTAGAATCACCCCGGCCGCTCATGGTCGATTGATCTACGACAGAAAAGGCGCCTTGAGTTACGGGGCCAAAACTAAGTATCACAACAACCAAAAAACACTTTTTGGATTTTTTGGGGACGTAAAAGCCTTAATGCAATAGGTAGTGTGATTCGCATGGCGATAAACGTATAGGCTCAATTGATGCTGACCTTGCCCCCGAAGGGTACTCATTCAAAAGTTAGGTCTGTTCTGGTTTTGCCCCAAGCTGGGGCTGTTTGCAA
>JAULKQ010071095.1:0-19600 GCA_032356285.1 Smithsoniella earleae | reverse complement strand
GGCGTTCGGTTTAAGGAGATTGTGCAGTGGACGCACCGCTGGCGGCCTCGGATTGCCCCTTGACCACTTCGGGCTGCAGCGCGAGCAGCAGGTGCTTGACGATGATGCCTTCGTCCAGCGCGGCGTTGCGGAGGGGGGTGCCGGCTTCCACCGAGATGTTGAGGGTTTCGCGGACGATGGCCATGACGCCCGAGCTGGTGCGCGTGCACGGCGTGTTCATCAGTCGGAACACCTCTCGCCCCTGCTCCGAGAGCAGCTCCTTCACCATGCTGGACGGCAAAACGGGCCCAGTTAACAGGCGAGTATTCATGCGGTCAAAACGGAGCAAATTCCATTAACATATTCTCAAAACGGGAAGGCGGCGCGGCGGCGCACGTTTGGACGACCTCCGGCGTGTTTTTGTTCTCCGGTTCCGCCACCAAAGCGGCGGCGGCCTCCACGAGTGCGAGGCACAGCAGCTCGTTCTGAGAGCTCGCGATGAGGCCGCTGACCAGCGCGTCGACGTGGTCGAAGCAGTGCTCGCCGGCGAAGCAGCTGCTCTTGTTCGCGCGGACCTGCGTAACGGCGCGACCGTTTTACGAGACAGGTGGGACGTGCGCGGTGTTTACATGCACCGGCAATGCCAGCGTGACCGGCGACGGCGTCGAGCGCCGCGGTGCGGCGCGCCGCGCCGCGAGGCGCGCGCACCTGGAAAGCGTCCTCGGGCTTGCTGAGGTGGTACTCCTCGCCGGTGGACTTGTTGACGAACGGCTTGGCGCCGTGGACGAACGCGTTGGGCGCCCACAGCCGCGTCAGCAGCCGCGCCGCCTCCATGGAGACGCGATCGCACCCGCAGTCCAGCAGCGAGAATACCACCGGGAACAACTTGAGCGCGCACATCTCCTCCTGCAGCTGCGGGCACGACGCCAGCCGCTGTAGGGCCTGGAGGGTGGCTATGAGGAGCCCCGACGTTCGGGCGTCCGGCCGCAGCCGCCGCTCCCCGTCCTGCATGGCGAAGTTGAGTCATTGTGCCGACCCTCCCCAGTGCTTTGGCCCTCATGTCCGCGCACAGAAGAATCCAATATCTTCTTCAACCGTTAATTCGTTGCAACGTACGCACGTTCTGAACAGTATCTGAACGCTTGAGGTTAACCAGCCCACCCGTCAACTCTCACCAGGATATCAAAGTTCGCACGCTGTTCAAAACACTATGATAGTCGCAAGTTCAGTGTGTATAACATCTAACAGCACTTCCAATTTATAATCAATTTTAGAGTGTCAAGATTTGTTACCATACCCGCACTGCCATCCCCCGAGGCGGGCTGGTTCACCAGCGTACCCCAAGCTTTTCAAGGCCGAACACCATAGCAACTAGAAGAGATAACAAATGTACCACGTAGAGCGTACTCTTAGCCAGAAGGTATCTGACTTAAAGTAGCGATACTGTTCGACATCGCCAGCAAGATACTACGATTCCCGAGGATGAACTGAGTGGCTACGCAGATATCCGATGTTTAAAGCTACAGATTCGGAACTAGCTCTCATTCATTAAAAAAGGGCCAGTCAAACCAATGATTTCCTACCGCTGGCCAAGCTGTCCGTCTATTTGAGTACAAAGACATTGTAAGCTGGTAATTTGTAGGTGTCTCGCACCTCGGACGAGTGTACTGCGTGTACTAAAGGAGCAACGTTGTAAAATATATTACGCACAAAGTAACGATATGAGTCTAAATGAAGTGTATTAAGGTGTACATGTGCTTGTGAGCGTGTTCAAATGGACGAAACAAGGTGACGTTCATTCTGGGCTTGCGAGACCGTACTTTCTTTGCATCAGGTAGGAGACAGAACAACGACTCTAGAGTAACATAAGCCTTTCGACGAGCATCTTTGTCGAAACGACCAGGTCGGCTCATCTGTTCGAGGAACCCGGGGCTGAACCCGCTGTATGGTACACTCGCATTGAACTCAAGCAAACGCTCGAAGAGGAATGCATGCTTTGCAGGAATGTTGATTTCGCCGACTGATCCGTGAACGATGTCGTGCATTGCCTGGCCCATCTGCTTGTAAGCCTTGCTGCCTTCGACGGCATCCTTGGTGATCTACATGGCAAGTGAGGACACTGCGGGGCTGGAAAATGGTCAGAAACAGTAAATATGGCCACGGTTAGAGGTTCAAGGTACTTGGGAAGCAGCATGGGACGCACGTGTGCTTGGAGCTTGATCGCATTGCCCAGCTTGACTGCTTGAGCCCGGGCATTCTGAGCCACTTGCCCCGCTACAATTTTCGCTCGCTGGAAGTGGACTTTAGCAGCAGCGACGGTATCCTCGGCGATTTCCTCGAGGCGGATGTCATCTACTGCAACTGGCCGTCGCATCGGGGGGAGATCTGGAAGCTTTTCACCAATGGCAGGAGCATCTGGCACTACAGCCAGCGAAACAACCTTCGGCTGAGCTGCAACTGCCGCTTCGTAGGCTATGATCCTCTCAGAGCATACCTCATCGTGGACGGCCGCAGCTGCGTTCTGAAGCTGCTCTAACAGGTGGCCTTCGAGCTCAGGATCCACAGCGATGCTGGTGCAAGGCAGCGGCTTCGGAGCAGCAGTTTTTCCGATAATTTTGCGGCAAGTCCAGGTGAAATCTGGCAAAACCGGCACGCACTTTCCAATGGCAACCTGAGCTTGCTCCAGTAGCAGTGTGAGATCGCGGTGTCTTCTGTTGCTTTCAAACACCGCTGGAAGACTGCCATCGTTCCACTCAATTGCAAAATATCGAGATTCGCAAGCTAACTCGAAGCAGACGAGCGCGGCTACACTTCCCAGGTCACGGTAGCAGCTGACTCGGCGACTGTCTGAGCCTTTCTCGATTAGAGCAGACTCTGTCAGGCTAAGTAAACGGGCACGTCGAGGCAGATGCCCAAACCGGCCTATTCCGTCTTCTACGCCTTCCTTAGTGCGCCCTCCCGCCCAAAATTCTGCAGATACTTTGACCTTCGACACCCAAAACTCGTGGATTGGCGGGCAGGTGTTCTGCTGCTCGTGAGCTCCATCTCTGGCAGCTGCGTGCTGTGCAGCTGTACCTGCTGAGGGGGCAACGGAAACGGTGACCCCCAGGCACGCGAGAGCTGTGTTCTGTATAAGCTTGGTGATTTTTTCTCTGTCTGTGGAGCAGAAGATTCGATGGCCCCGGTCTCCAGACGCACACACTTTGAAGGCTTTGGCCCCCTTGACAGTGTCATCTAACAGCACGATACCCGGAGACTTCATATCGACATACTTAGCTCGCCAGAGCACTGATAGCATGTTATCCATGCGTTCAATAGCGGTATTTGTAACACGAATCGTACACGGTACCCATTTCCCCTTCCTGAGCTTGAAAGCAGCGAAGCATTCATCAAGTATCCTGCACAATGGCGCAGTTGAAAGTACAGCTTGTAGAATACTGTGCCTTCTATAATATTTGAGCACAAGATATCAGGTTACAAGGACTGCTCGTAGTTCATTTACTCATGCCCATAGCCTTCTTGCGGAACCTTGCTCACCGTTATCCGTGTGGACTCGTAAAACTGACAAGAGCATGAGGTTGTAGCGATAAATCTGTGTGACAGCTCAGGATAATGGTTCCCGTCGTTAACGCTAGTAGCAAGTAGCCTCAGTCAGTGATACGCAATTGTGAAGGGGCGCACGATATCTGAGTGTCCCTATTACTGAGTACCGCTTTAGCATTACCCGCGAATGCTTCATAGAGAGATGTAGCTAGTTCAGGCAGGTATGCAGAGTGGACTGTCCACTTCTCTAGGCTCTTCTGCACTCCCGGTTAGTCTTACAAGCCAGGCACCTGATTACTGTAACTCTCGCAAACTATGCTTCAGTATCTCACCTTTGCATCAGGCTTGGCATTTATAGTTATGCAGTCCTTCTCAAACGTAACCGACTTGACATTGAAGTCTGGCGCGATGCTGTATAGGTTAGTCCCTTGAAGGTTTGGCATCTGAGTGCCGATCGCGGATGACGAGATCGTAAGGACACGGTCATAGTTTCCTTTGAAATAAGTTCGCTTTTGAACCAGCCACCGGGACGTCGTGTCATCCTCACGCTTGCCGTCAACTTTGCCTCGCGCAGAGGGATGTGAAAGGGCGTCAACAATGCGCGCGGCCATTTCCACACCGTAATGGCGTCTAAACAGGAGATTTTATGTTTTCATGCTATGAAAGAGCTTTTATAGTTTCTCAACCTACGGGATTGTATGGTAAGGGCACATCTTTGTTTCCGACGAGTCATCTAGGTTGTTGGAACGATACACGCGGACTCTGACCCTTCATCTACTGTTGAACTTATTAATTCAGTATGTCTCAATATAATAAAGATGTGTATGGAGTGTGTGAGCTGAATTTGTTTCCGTCGGGTTTTATGCAAACTGGGAAATTTGCCAATTTATTCACCATCAAGATCTATGTGCTTCGGCGTACATGCTTGGTTACGTTTGCCTTTTGCGCCTCCAGACAACTCTAACCAAGGAAATATTTTAAACAATATTTGGTGGCAATTGCTCCCATGCTAAATCACTTTGAATCAGCTCTATGAATTGTATGGGTAGAAGCAACGCAGCCCACATATGACAGCAGGCATCTGCCACGCGACTGTTAGGTATATACGGAGGCTCTCATCGTCGAATTTCAACGTGTAGGGAAGATAAAACGCAATGCCTCGGTTGCATGGCGCCAAGCGAGCGAATAGAAGCTGTTTTCAAATATGTACACCACAACCAGCGTGGCATATCCGCGGGATCTACTGTAAAGCAGATCCCCAGCAGGGTGAGCGACCTTTTCTTCTTCATTTACATTCCCGGTGTCATGAGCACTTAGGCTTAATCGAGCGAAACCCCATAGGGTGTGCAGAGCTGGTTCCTTGTCTGCCCACAATCACATCGCACAGGATGTGAATTTGCATTCCTATTCAGAGCCTCGAAGTGATTACAGATGATGTGACTAAGGTCGAGACAAAGGCTGAAACAAAGGTACTGGCGGACAAAAACGTGAAAAACATAGCCCAAACATTTGCTCCCCGAGCCTCTGGAAATACAGGAAAGAACCCAGCAGTGAAGGGTTCTGTACTATATGACATATTTACCTACCAAGCGTGGATCTGTATGGGACTTGGTGGCCTTCTATCTTACAATGTCCTATTCCCATCTGACCAACCGGACATTTGGCGATTAATGGGGTACGCATCAGTTGAACACTTCCGAACATCTAGCTCAGAAATCAGTAAATTTCATGATAATCATATAGCAAACCCAACACACTAGCTATGAATTTTTCTTTTTCCTTGCTTTTTTTTGTTAATGATTTTTTTTGTTATTGATTCAAGGATATCCTTGAATCCTTGTCATCAATATTACCTGTTTTCGGCCATCACAAGCTGGATCCCTTGCAGAATGTGGTCTGTGTGGATGTTCACGATTCCCAGCCTGAGAGCAAGAGACTGTACTCCAAGGGAAAAGGATTGGCTCAACTATGCTTTTCTTGTTGTGCCACTTGTGAATGTCACTCTTCCACTAGTTTGGAAAAGCTTTGCTGCGGTCTATACGGCTGACTGCATTATTTTGGCAGCCTTGTTTTACTGGAAAGTTTTAAGTACTGAAACAGTCGATGTAGATGTAAAATAGTTTTGATTGATGTACAGGGTGGTTCATTAAGAGCAGTCTCTTGTGATAAAGTTGATGAACTCGTTATGCAGTTGGAGATGTGAACTTTGTAATTCCAAGAAGCGCAGTGCATCCTTTGTTGACATTTATAAGTAACACAGTTATTATTCTAGCTTGCCTGGTCAGACAAAAAATCATGTTCATGACAATGGACACGGAGATCGGCACTTGACCCATCAAACTACCCTCCCAATTGTATTAGTGCATCTCTCATACGCGACTGAATGTTTTTGAACTCTGGGCGAGCTGTTGGACTTCCATCCCAGCACTGCTGGATCAGACTTTTGACTTCACAGGGCACCGACTGAGGAATATCAGGTCGGTCACCACGCAGTACGAGAGTGTTTATCCTTTGCGGTTCCATTCCAGAAAAGGGTGGTCTCCTTGTAACCATTTCATTGAGAAGAATTCCAAAAGCGTAGATATCTACCTTATCAGTGAAGCAGTCACCTTGAAGAAGCTCAGGTGCCATGTACGCCGGAGTCCCAACATTTTCCTTGCAATGAGAAGCAAGTCCAAAGTCGCAAACTTTGACTTTCCAAGCTCGATCCAATAGTAGGTTGTGGGGTTTCAAATCCCTGTAAAATATGCCTCTACCAATTTCCAACTGATTGAATAAATCAAATACTTTTCCGTTGTCAAACAAAATTAGACCCAATTACCTGTGTATTACCTGAGGCCGACGACTGTGAAGGTAGCAGAAAGCGTGACATATTTGTATGGCCATCCCGAGGACTTTCGGAAGTGGCAGTGCAACGTTAGGCATGCTGTACAGCACCTCGAGTAGCGTGAATGGGAGAAGCTCACACACCATAAATGGTACAGCTACGTCTGTGCAGGCACCGCAAAAGGTGACAACATTAGGATGTCGTAAGCCCTGAAATGTAAGCAGGTGACTTTGCATTTATTCAGTTCCAAATCGTTTTCCAGCTCAAGCTCATCTTTCGTACCGCGTTGCACATTATTTCGCAGCGAATTTGATGCTTTTTTTCTTCAGAGTCTCGGCTGTAGAACCATTTTTTTACCGCAACGGGAGTCCCTAGCCAAGTTCCTTCATAAACTACGGAGAACCCGCCGCTTCCTAGCTGCTCCCCAGTTACTATATCTTCTTCTCCAATATTCGCAAATGGTCTGTGTTAATTTGCTTGGAATGAACGACTTGTAAAGTATAGAGAGAACTTGGAAAACCGTCTCTTACTCTATGTGCGCACCCTATTTGAGCATTAGAAAGCATAGCTTGAAGCTGCTGGTCTTTATCGCTTGCTCGTTCACCAGTCTCCATGACAGAAAACTTTGGAAAAGTTTTTCTTCGATTTGTGCGCTGCAGCCGCAGTCACACAAATGAACAGCTGGTGAGTGCACAAGTGTCCCTATGATCTCAACATAAGCAATGCGCCAGCGCACACCACCTCCAGCCAAAGAAGTGGGATAAATTTGAGTATGATCTTGGGCTGGATAACTTCGATACTCGATTTCGCGTACACGATTACAACAACACGACTCTTCGATATCTCGCTCTAAAACAGACACCTCAATCGATGAAGACAGTCAGTGCAAAGACTCATCAGCCAAGTTTGACGTATACAGTACATGGTCTCACAAGGCATCTCATTTCGTCCAGTAACTTGGGTCAGAATGTTCTCGAAGCTGGTCTACTCTAATCAGAAAGATAGCTCTGAATTGGATTGACAAGGGGATTGGTCCACCTACATTATCGACTTGTTAACAGTGAGACATTTACTGACAAATGTACATGTGTTTCAAAGCGTGAATGAGAGTATTATCCACATTTCCACAGTGCAGTGTTGACAGTCTTTCCATGCGTGTACCAATGACACCTGATTGCCTGAAATCGGGGTACGTAGACTCTTAAGATGGATGTTCCCCCTCAGTGCACATTGACTTTTCCGATAATATAGTCTTGTGCAGTTGGGTACTGTCATAAACGGGGTATCACGGTTCAGAGACAACACTCCCATGCAAGAACGTAATGAACCTATGAGTGGATGCACTGAAAGTGAACGTACTCCACCCAGCATAGGGATGACAATGGCAAATGAATAGAATGGTCAGTTAGCTACCATTGCATGCTAACACCACTACGTAGTTAGCCTAAGCAAACCACAAAGTATAAACAATTAGTGCAGAACTTATGTGCCCCATGTAGGTTCGTGCTAGCCATCAACGCGCTATTGCACGTACCGTCATAATTGCGACACCTCTACCTCTTGACAGGGATTTCTAGTCCTGACAAATTAAGAAGAAGTGAATCGGAGTTCAAGTACAACTTGTTGGAAGCTCCTGCAATTGTGTCCGCAATTTCCCTTGCAGCTTCTATTTTTCGAAGCGCCATGAAAGCAGGGTTGGACTGTACAGCTTGCCCAATGAGCTTGGCAGCTTCTGCTTCACCCTTTGCTCGGACTATAGTAGATTTCTTCTCTTGTTCAGCTCGATTGACAATGAATCTTGCCCTCTCGGCCTCTTGCTGGGCCACCTGGACAACAGTAACAGGTTCTAGATCGCTCATGCAACACAGTTCAACGGATCATGGAGCTGTAGCTATAAAATTCATCACCAACCCTGTAAGGATGTGTACCTGCTTCGCTTCAACAGCCGCTGTGTACTCGCGAGAAAACGTAAGGTTTGTAATGGACACGTCTTCCAGGATGATGTTAAACAGTGCAGCTCTCTCGGTCAGCACACGTCTGATGTCCTTGGACACCATTTCACGCTGTGTAAGGAGCTGACTAGCATTGTATTGCGCAATAACCCCTTTCAATGTTTCTTGGATGATGGACGGTAGGACTCTTTGGTCGAAATCCATGCCCAAAGTTCTGTAAATCTCTTGGAGACGTCGCGAATCTGGACGTGTCAGTACACGGAGAGAAACATTAATCATTTGCAGATCCCTGCTGCCAGAGGTGCTAGTGATCGTGTTTGGCCGTGCACGAACATCGTAAATTATAGGCCGCTCCAACCAAGGAACAATGAAGTGAGTGCCTTCGCTATACGTCTGCAAGAACTATCCATTACATTCCTGCTTAATGTGTTGTCACTACGATATGTGCTCTTGGTACTTCCACTGACATCGCGACATTGTTGAAAACCAACCGTCAAGTATTCAAGCCGCAACCACAAGCTAGGGCTACAAAATGAACACCGTTAAGCATGGCATTAGAAACGATGAAGTGAAGTAAAAATACGAGTTTATCTTACCGAATCTTTAATTCCACCAAGCCTGTTGAATACGATTCCTCGGTGACCACCTTCGACATTGAACAAGCAATTGGAGGCCGCATAAAGCGTTGCGAGACCAGCTACGCCAGCGCCGACCGAGCGAATTGACATTATGCGACAAGTCAACTGGACAAAGTAACTTCCCCACACAACAGGCTGCTAAGCTCGGCCTCCTCACTACAGGTTGACTCACTCAATATAGCTACGAATCACGCCTCAATGCTTGCACCTGAGATTCTCATTGTACGTAGCAACAAGTATTGAAATTTTACCCATAGGAAGGGATATCAGCTGGCGCTCATAGCAGCAAACAAAGGTGGGGAGTTCTGAGCCATGCATAATCATGCATAACACATAATCCCCAAACTTGGCCAAAGTAAATGAACAAGGACCGGACTGCAAAAAAGGTGAGTTCCATAAGTTTGGATATATGCTATGTCGCACGCTTGTTGTTGTTGTGTTATTGTACCGCCCGGGTACAGTTTTCTTTTCCCAACCCGCAGTGCTGCCACCATGTATTTGTATAAGTAGTGCACACCTGAGCAACACATTTCTCTGACTATTATTTGCAGTGATCATTGACATTTACCCGAGTCATATATAATTTGCCTTTAGAGCATAGAAAAGGTTACATAACTCCAATGGGAACAACTGTGACAGATGTTTCCATGCGAGTATGCCATGAGTGCTTGTTTTCTCGTCAAGTAGAAACTTATCTCGTCACCGACACAAACCTCAGGTGGCGCCTCAGAAACCAATATTTTTGCCAGGTTTAAGAATAATTCCAATGCACCTGACCTAAATTTTAATCGAAGGCGGAGGGCTGAGGCGAAGGACACGACTACACAACCTGGATCCGAATACCACAGCTTATGAACGATTGCCTGCATCGTACACACGATCCCTGCAATCCCAAGTCGGAAATTGCATGGATTGTCTAGCTTTTGTCTCCACTTGTTTGCTCTGTGAAAGGTAGTGCAGCGCATGTCTCCGAGACAAGCTACGTACAACATGCGTCTACCGCCCTCGCCTGTTATATGTGTACAGATTTCCAGGTACTGTAAAATCACTGAAGTTTATGGCCTCGACAGGAGCCTCGTTTCTTTTAGGGGTCGATATCCCGAGCACCTGTTTTGTCTGGATATCGAACCCATCACGCAACCGGCTCGACCTTTAAATGAACTTGTGCCAGAATTCACTTCGGATACCAAGAGTAGCTGTTGTCTGGAGTGAGTAACCAAACTCGCGGGATGAACTAGGTTGAGCTAGATTGTGTACGTACCGAAAAGCAGAGCCTTTGTTCAAGTTCTCAAGAACATGTCCGAGCTATTCACATGAAAACAGCAAGATTCCGGGGCATTCAATTCTTTTCACCATAGTCGTTTTTGAGGCATACTTAGGCATCACGCCCGCGGAAATGCAGGTGATTCAATTGGTTCCGAACTCCTATGACCTTCTTCACTACATTGAGCCTGAAGAACTGCCTGAAAAATCCAGAATCACGCTTCTCTTGATTAATTGACTAGTTTCCTTCAATACAGTCCTCGAATTGCCGGCTTTGCCGCCACTGCTCAGACAAGCATCAATTTTCAACTAGTGTCCTTGGGCTGCTGCACAATTCAACACAGCAAGCTCACTGCTGCACCTCTTCTTTCCGTCCTGTGGGCTGCACGTACTCTTCAAGACATCGCACTCTTTACTATGGGTATACATGCATTCTCAATGACAAGTCGACACTGTCCCTGGGATAGATCGTACTTGCTTGCTTGTTTACAATTATTAGTATGCAGGATCATGTGGGGAATGACTGTGTGGAGGTCCCCAGCAAATAGCTTGGATGTGGTGCTGCTACAGGGCTACATGGCATTGTAATCATTGCTAGTAGAAGAGTCATGAATGATACTCCTTCTGATTATCTTTCACTTGCATGGATATTCTGAGAAATGAACTGCCATAAGTTAAGAGCAACAGCAGTACTTATCACAAAGTTTGTAATAACATCCGCAATGCTTGCACAACCTAGTTGTAGAAATGCTCTTGCTATAAAAACTGAAGGAAGTATGTAAAGCAACTGATTTTCACAATGTGACATGATGAAGTTTGGCTGATTAACTTCCTTTTGTCACTGTCCTGTTGACACAGAATTTAATATCCTTGAATATTGATCCAACACTCTGTGACTTGAGTGGCTCTATTTTGATGCATGGGAAGGTTGTGGACTTCCAACCATCTTGAATTTACTTGGGAGTTTGACAAGGAAAGCCTAGCCAGAAATGTTTTAGTATGACCACAGACTTAATGAAAGGTGGTTGTAAAAGTGGCATATGTGTGTTCAGTGGCACAGTATGGATAAAATTGTGACACAGTAGGAAGCTTCTTCTCATAGCCCCTGAGGTGACAAATTCCTGGCCCTCTCACCCCCACTGACAGTGGGAAGAAACACTGTACAATTTCATACTTGGATTCTCCATCATGAGCTGCGGATTTAAACGAGGGTAGAATATCAGTCAACTAGCTGTTCAAGAAGAAACTCGTAGGCCAGGAATTCCAACGATACATGCAGATATCAAGCTCGTCTCACCCAATAGTATCCTCTTTTCTCGTGCAACAAGCAGCGCTTCAACCGCATAGAATTACTTTAAATTCGAGCCCAGATTCTAGTTTGAAATTGAATTGGGATTCGAATGGTACAAAATGTGTGTTGGCTGAGCAAGTATTGAGGCCGATATTGCAGCTGGTCCCTCCAGCAATCCATGAACACGAGAGTTACTTGGACGGACAAGCATCCTTCGTGATACTGTGAACTATGACGAGAATGATATGAGTGGAAAGTACAGCAGAGTTTCGCGCTGGTGTTGGTGTCAGATTAGGTTACAGGTGTGTCTTCTGTCGACTCCGGCGACATGGAGCCCTCGGGACATGTCTTCGACAGTCCACCACAGTTCTTCATCTATCTCTACCCACCTGTTTCCTCTTTGTTCTGCCTAATCCTTTAAACTGCGCCATTGCGCGTCATTTTTCTTTGCCGACGCTTGGCCTCTCTGCTCGCGCCCAGGGCTTCTCGAACTTGATTAAGAAAATACAGCTCGCATGCTCTTGGCTAGCATTTACGGACGGTTTCAGGATGCACTGGCACGCGGCGATTTGAAGATTATTATTGGATTTTGAGGACAGATGGTTACCGATTGCCATGCTCGAGGGGAACAGAATTTTCAACACCTTGTTCACTGCATCAATGTGGCATCTCGGGTCCGGGGATATTTGTCACACCAAGGATTGCTTACTCGTCGCACATGCAACAAACATTGCATTTGAGACCAAACGTTGAAAAACTAAAATCAAGAACATACTCAATTTGGTGTTATGGTTGGGTTGCTTGGGGCGATGCAATAGGCGTTCAACATTCAGATATCACGATTGTACGATGCCATCACGACGCACCCGCTTATAACCCCATGCTCACGGTAATCGCCTCAAAACCAGTCTACTTGCTGTATGCTGCAAGTGTAGTGTAGCAAGGCAGCTGTGCGGTTCATCCACTTTGATATGGGCAAACTAACTCAGAACAGAGTGGAGTCATTGTAAAAGATTCCATGGTAATCTTGCATTTATTCTTCATGTTGCAGTTGCTTCTGCGATCCTGAATCGCGTCACTAGTTTTCAATTCGTTCATTCGAAGTTCGTTTTATCAGCCATTAGATTTCCGAACCGCTCTTTAATCCAGTCCATATCGGTGGGGTCTAACAGATCCAGATTAACCAGCGACTGTTGAGTAGAACATAGTTGAACGCCGAACATTGTTGTTTGAAGCAGCTTGAAAAAGTGACATTGGTCCTTCACGACGACCGAGGATGCCATGATTCGATCAGGTGCCTAGGCTTGATGTTTTGCGTGATATTTGGTGACTTGTTCAGATGATGTTCGGTTCACATCGTTACCCAGGCTCAGTGCCGCCAATTAGTACGAGTTACACATACATATCCGCGCAAACCGACAGTAAGCCACTCAATAATTTGAAATAGTGCGCAGTTGGAGAAAACCCTCCGAGAATATTGGAGTATTTCGCAATATCATAAGCCGTTCAGTTTTCATACCACCAGCTCCTCGACCTGCTGGTGTCATTGCCATTCAAGCATGAGTTCACCAGGGAATGGGTGTGCCATCCCATGCCAGGTAGCAGCCAGAACTGTTCATGTTTATACTCTCTGCAACTTCTAACAGCTGCCTAGCACCGCGCTCCACGGGGAACAACTTTCCTTCTGGAACGTTCTTCTGGAATGGTGCTGACAAATCTGTTGCACATGTACCCGGGTGCAGCAACACACACGCTATATTTTGTTTCCTCCTATTAAATTCTAGTGACATAGTTTTCGTCAGCTGGTTAAGTGCCGTCTTGGACGCTCTGCACGCGGCAGAGAAGTACATCAGAACCTTTCTCAGATCTATTGAAGCTCTGGCGTTAAGGGTAGCGCGTAAGAGAGCACATCACAGGGTCTAGAAAACAAAACGGTCACAACGATATTGCAAAAATAGCTCTGCATTCCTGTACCGCTTTTCACAAACACGTCGACCAGTGCTGCTGCAGCCGTTACAAGGATACCAACGGTGCGTACATCACAGACTTAAAGTAGGGCATTCTTGTGTGTGCCACCTATTCAAGTCCACAACTGTTTTTGAGACGGAGGCAGACCTGTAAGAGTACCAGCCACCAAGTGAATTATCCCCGACACTTCCCACTCTGCAAGAGCCTTTCCGTCTATTCAGTGTAGCAACAGCTTACTGCTCGACAACAAGATACACTACCGGAAAAAAAACAACATCATTGCTTCGTTTGATAGGAGTGCAATCACCTTGCGCTGATGTTAGCGATGAGTGCCGGAGCTTCCGGTGATGCCCCGTGTTTTGTTGCCAGAGCGAGCAATGGCTCAAAAGCCTTGCTGACTAGTATTGGGCCCATGGCATTTGTTGCGAAGTTTGTGTACAATGCTTCTTGTGTCACTCTCTTCAGAGCTGTCTCCGGCATCATCTTACCTTCATAACGCAGATCAAATTGAAGATTTCCCGTGACAAATTATGCCGTAATAACTTCAAGTTGACTCCTTGTTGGAAGGACGATTAGCTATTCATTTGTGAAAAAACTCACCAGGGATATGAAGTATGCCACTCACATTGAAGAGCATGTTGAGGTACGGAGTTGAGGTTGTGACTGAAGCCGCACAGGCAATGATATCTTGCTCTTTTGTAATATCCATTTGCATCAGCTTGATCCTATCACCATGTGCGCTTGCTAGCTCCTGAAGACCAGGAGATTTGAAAGGCTCCCGAGACGTAGCAATCACCCTACAATGTAAGCAAAGTGTGAACTTTGGGGCCACAGACTCTGCTGTGAACTTAAGTCGCTCTATAGCAGGCCTCAACTCTGACCTGGATGTGTGGTTCGTGCACTACATGTCTAACAACTATGTTCCTAATGCTGCTTATGGGGCGTATCAGAGAACTAGGCTTTCCTGGTTCGTGCACGCTCTCATTGCACACAAGTACAGTAAGGTACACTACACGCCTACAATAAGTCTAGAATATATCAGAGTTCATAGTTTGCTGCAAATATCGTTGATACATATCTTAATCCACAAACAAATTCGTTTACTAATAAATATCGCGTTTCGTCCAAAACATTCAGTCACTCTGGGTGCTCACGAGTAGTCCACACCACATCTGTGGTGTAGCCGTGCGTTGCCGCTCGCCAACTTTTCTACACATCTATTTCCATAGACATTACATTGAATGAGCAGCAATAATAAGGTGTATTAAACTAGGCGCCTATGCAATAGTACAAAAAACTGACACTCGATGTATGGTTCCTACTGACTTCTTGTGGACCACAAAAAAGATAGAACTAGTAGCATAAGTCCATGAGCATAAGGAGGTTCACTGACCTGTAGTCTGGACGTTGCAAAAGTTGTCGTGCAATTTCTAACCCAAGACCTCGAGATGAGCCTTGGATGAGAGCGTATTTCGTCTCCGAGTTTGTTGACGAAGTACTGTACGCCTTTACGGTTGACATAGTCAGCCGCGATATGGACTTCAACGTTGACTGAATCATAGCAGAGTTTACGGATTATTGCTGCGCAAAAGGAATCTATTTTCAGGCTAAAAATCTATCGGCAAGAGTCGAAGCCAAGATACAGAGAACAGTAACTAATGCGCCAGTATCGCTGCCAAATAGTTATTAAACCATCCTGTTGACATCCCATCTGTTAAACTGGAGTGCTTATTGGTTTCTCGGCTTCTCTGAAAATCACAGAGACAGGTTGTTTCCAAAACCATCATCCCACGAGTGGCTAGGTGTCGTTGAAGGTTGGCATGATGGGCTTGTAACCTAATGCAACCGATTCATATAATCAATTCAAATTGTATTACTTACTTGGTGTAAATGGTGAAACAGATTGCGCTAGTAAAACTGCGAGCGTCAGAGACGATTATAGTTGTTCCAACCATCTCAGGATGGGCACGCGATGGAACTTTCGATATATGTGGATGAAATTATCTCAAGCGATGGACGTACAGCAAGCAATTCTGAGAAAAACCATGCAAAAACTCTCTAACGGAGAGTTCCGCGAGGTTGACATTGCTCCTGAAATGACCGTCAGACTAACATCAGCTCTCAGCAGGTGCGTGAGCTTCTTAAAAATGATTCCATTTTGCGATTGCGAAGGCCAGTTGAATATCTCATTCGAACAGCTGCAGATTTTACGTAGCCCTAGGCTCCTCTGCAGTTAGTTTGCTAGTCACGGAGACTTGTCATACAGGGCATTCATTGGACCCCTGACCAAGGTCATTAGATTCACAGGTCCTGCAATGGCACCAACATTGAATCGTGAGGGCACGAAAAACTCTGAAGCGTTCGAGTTCCTTTTTGTGAGACAACTACCAGACCCGAGTGAGCTTACCGTGAAAGCGGGAGATGTAGTTTGCTTAAGACACCCGATGGGTGTTCATCCAAGTTCATTATTAGTTAGAAGGGTGACCGCTTGCGGGGGTGATGCCCTCGCTACAGAACCAGCCCAGCACATCGCTCCTAACTCCATTTGGGTAGAAGCAGACAATAAGGACCTCACACCACCCCACGTGGAAGACTCACGGACATTCGGAGCTGTCCCCCTATCTAACGTCTTGGGGCGTTGTATTTATGCTTTTTCGTCCAAAACTGATCAGTCCCACATTGTAAACAATGATGAATGGAAGCACAGTGACTCATGGGTGATTGAGGCTGAAGTGACAGACAGTATTCAAAATGAGTTAGAGGATAGCAAATCAACGATACAGAGGGGATGATTCTTGTGGGCTAATCTGTAATATGTCGAACGTTCTATTTTGTATCACTGTTTGATATTTTGGCATTACTCCTACATGTTCTTGATGTAACCCAAATAAGTTCAATATGTAAATAAAGTACAGGTGCTCTTGCGGCATAAGACAGCCCGGAGTACGCTCTGTAACAAGTCTGCAGTAGAAATACATCGCTCAACCTAGCCATTCTTTCACATCACAAGGACACCATGCCCAACATGAAGCATATAGTTGAATATTCCATGGTTTGTTCAAGTGTTTACTCATAAGCGAGGAGTGGGTGATATCAAGAAGCACAATAGGTTTTGAAGCTTCTCGAAAGTCACTCGCCCATGAGGAACTCCGCTTATCGCCAAACGCTCGTTACCAACTGCTTAACAATTGCAGGCTCCACAAACTCTAAGATTCACAGATGTTAAAGAATGCGTGCCATAGCTGCGACTTTGCAGTTTGCCAGGGAGCAAGGAGAAGGGGTGGTTGGTACCTCGAACTAATACTCCGAGTTACTTAGAGAGCTTCACCAGTATTTAGAGTGGATGGCTATCATCCAAGATCCTGCCCGGGGAAACCTTATTCACCGCTTGAAATCGCACGCTTTCGCAGAGCCGGAAGCCGTTGTTCAGAAGATTGAAAGCATCTTAGAACAAGCAAGCAAAGATGCAGCGCGCGAAGCAACTGGGGCAAGTAAGGGTATCATTCACATAAAAGAGTCGGATTTTGGTGATTCCTTTCACACTCCTGCTGCAATTGTGTTAAAAATGTGGTGAGAACCATGTCTTGCGGATCCAAGTCATAACAGTGATGCTTACGTGTGCAGCAAGAGATCTGGACGCTGCCTTACAACAGTTGCTATTGGACACGCGGGCTGCACAAAATATCTATGACAGTTCAATTCAATACGATAGGGCACCATTGACTAGGAAATTTACTGGGTTGACGAATCCTCAGGAATGGGTTATAGCACTGCTAGAAGAACAATCCCGAAGCACTACTATAAACAGAGTCAGTGGGCTGCTTCCGTGCAATCAGGGAGCATCACAGTTATGCAGCTATCGCTTGCAGGATAGTGAGCGAGATTTAATCGTTCGAAGGCTCGCCGTAGCGCTGTGCATGGATGACTCTGTAGTGCCCCTTGCTCAAATCTGGGTGGGGGAAATGGAACGGTTCCTGTGCATGAAAGCTATATTCAAAGACATTAACGCTTCTATTTTATCTCCTTCAGGTACGAGCTTTTTAATCATTAACGGCCCTCCAGAGAGTCTTCACGTTTCGCGCCAATTGAGCGCACTTACACTGAGTATAGCCCGTGTGAGAACTGGTTCTCACAATTCGCTAACAGGTTCCCACATTTCTGCCTCATGAACTGTAGAGTTAATCTTGTTAAAAACGTACCTCGATTAGCACTGTCCTTCACACCCCAAGTGCGTGATAAGGTTCTCTTTTCAATTTCAAGTAGAAACACGCAAGTACAAGAGCGCTTCTTTCAGATAGTGTTACGAAGAGCTCTCTCGTGCGCGTTAGGTGGTAGGGCAGGAACGAGGAGTCTCAAAGAAGCGCTGGGAAAGATGACATCTGTTACGGAAAGCCATGAACTAAGCAAGGGATTATTGTGGTTCAGAACAAAAAAGCAGAATTCAGCTTCCATTGACCTGATTATCCTATTTGTGGCAGTTGTGTATTTACTTTGCACTACCCTATTGCGCTGGGCACGCACGAGCCCCTCCCTCCACGCCGGCAGCAAATTCCGTGCCTATTTCTACAACCACTGTAGGAAGCACGCCAGATAAAGACATCTGGGTGAAGCATTTGTTTTTACATCATTCCTGTACCTTTGACCCCACTCACTTATCTCTCTCCTCTGCGGCACCTGAGTTTACCGTCCACAAGTCAACTAAACGATGACCTCTACGGGCATCCTTTCCAGTTCCGGTTACGGCAAGAGACCGTAGGGTAATATATCCCTAGTTTAGTCGAGCATGGTAATTTTGGTAACGCGAACCAGTGATAATGCTCTACTCTTTGTGTCTAGGGAGTGCAAATGTTCGGTAAGGCTAGGTAACCTCCACGCTACTGATCCCCGTAAAGCTGCTAAGAATCGAAAATAGCAGTTAGCAAAGCCCGGAAGTGCATGCAGGTTACATTGATGCTGCCTGGCACGAACTTATTCTCGAGACCGAGCTGTACCGGAAGCACTGCCACCGTGTCACGGGTCAGATGATACATCACAACCCAGACGGAGCCATGGATTGGGACCGAAACCGTCGGTATAATTACACTTTACAGCTATATCACACGATCTTCCAAGAAATGCCGCCAAGTATCGCATGGGACCCCTCAGACCTTGACAGTGACGAATCACTTAGCTAGACATACTACGACCCACAGTCACCATAGAACACATGCAGTCTCTACATCCTGGTTCTGATACACATTATGAACGCAGCTTTTGACTGCAACTCTCTGCTGCATTTACGTTATTGAATCAGTCACGGCTTTCTGACTTGCACACATTCACTGCAGTGCACTGGCGTCTGTGGACTACTGACCAAAATGGCCGATACTGGTCATAGTGAACTACAGGTGTCTAAGAGGTAATACAATGTAATTGGCAATTCAATGAATCAAGCTTGCGGTTCACCTTGCGAGCAATGGTAACACACTTTTCTATGGGCACCGTTGCGAGTCAGACCCCTTAGGTCGAATCTGTCTCAAATCTATCCAAAACGTCAGATAGCTACAATGCTTCTAACCCTCGTGTCGATAGTGAATTAGATTGTAAATGTTATTCGTTTTCGACGGACCATGGTGGTAGTTAGCACAGTGGGTCGTTCGCAACAGGAACCAGTCATCGGTAGCAACGGATGCCCAACTCGCGTCACTTAGCATTCGAATGTCACATGTCGAGCATGCAACACACCACGTGCGCAACATGGAAGCGTGAAGTGGCACTGGGTGGATTGATGAAGAGGAAGCACTGAGCAGTCGCCAGCTGCAATATTCTGCACAAATGTCCCCTCCTGCACCTGTTCTTCAGCGCTGTGGAGACTCCTCTGCTCAGGGCAAGTTTTGTTAACCACCGACGAGCAACTCGGATCCACATTGAAACTGCTGTAAACGTGGAAGAAACAGGACTTGCGGTGCGGTCTTTCTAAATCTGGCCACTATGAAACAGGTTTTGGAAGCCACCACATGCAGCGCTGTTGAGATGTCAAGGTACAGTCTGAACCCGATAATCGAAAACTCGATAATGAAAAAACTCGATGATCGAAAGTTTTTGAGTTTCGTGCCCCCTCGTGTTCGCAGTGTTCGTGCGGCATGCACATATGCGGCAA
>JAULKQ010071094.1:0-77724 GCA_032356285.1 Smithsoniella earleae | reverse complement strand
TGCTCATTTTCGCGGTCGCTATAAAGACCCTTGAATGTCACGGTCAGTTCATCTGAGGGTGTAAACACCAAAGCGCCGGCTGCCGCAAACGACTCATAGCCTTGAACATTTTCACCGCCGGCGAGATTTTCAAATGTCCCGTCGAATTCACGGTACCCGACAGAAATGCGTCCTTTTAGCCTATCCGCCACGATCGGCCCGCCCAGATCAATGGTCGCGCCGTAATCTTCGTCGGACCCGACGGTCCCGCTCACACTGCCGGAGAATTCGTCTGTGGGCTCGGCGTAAATATAATTGATGGCACCAGCGAACGTACTGCGCCCATACAGCGCACTTTGCGGGCCCTTAGCGACTTCAATACGCTCGACGCCGATCAAATCCAAATCAAGCGAGTTGCGGTTGGACTGATAGACACCGTTGACAAAAATCCCAACATTGTTGTCGTAACCTAAATCAAAACCAACGACATTTTGCGCCATGCCCCGGATCACAGGCGTGACAAAGGCCCCACCGCCTTGGGATTCCAAACTGAGGCCGGGCGTGCTCAACGCCAAGTCCGCAACGCCTAAGATACCTTGACGTTGAATGTCTTGCGCATTGAAAGCGGAAATCGACAGCGGTACATCTTGCAAACTCTCTGATCGCTTGCGCGTTGTCACCACCAACTCGGAAATCGCTGACCATCCCTCCGTCGGCCATCCGAAACTTGTCCCCGCAACAGCCAACGCGGCAGCGAGAGATACTTTCACCATTCTCATTGGAACATCCCCCCCATCCCATGTCCGAATTTCGTCGGACTCAAAAATTTGACCTCACAGCCAATATAAAAGTGACAATACCGTATACATAATATTCTGGAACTCAAGAAATTTAGCCTGAAGCGCCTGTTTTCTGGCCGAAATGGGGGTTAAATTGGCTAAATTCCGAAAAAAGGTGACATAACTGTATATTTATATTTTACGTTAATTTACGGGCTTAAACGCGTGGTTTGGTGACGGCCCCTGGCCAGAAATAGAATGGCTTGGCGCCATCAGGGCCCGCTTCCCAAAAGGGGGTTTGTGCAAGAGCTTCTTACAAAGGCTCTAAGATCGTCTCGACAGGTTTGAGCGACTGGAAAAAGTCAAACAGGGCACCCAGGTCTTCGTCGGTCAACTCAGAGAAAGCCAGCCAATTCATTACCGTGTTGGCATCAGGCGTGACCTCAATGGGATCTTTGTACATACGAAACAGATCGATGAAGTCCTGTTTGGTCCAGCCTGCCAAACCGTCTTCGTGAGGGGTAAGATTCTTCGGATACAGAACTTGACCATGCATAAAAAACGGCATGCCACCCGAATATTCGCGGCCGGGAAACGGATCCATGGCGTTGGGTTCACGCGGCGAGTGGCAAAATTTGCAGCGCGCAATGACCGCAAGATATTCACCATAAGCAACAGTATCACTCTTGTCCGGCTTGACCACCGGCGCGGTCACGGGTTTGGGCCAGAGGTGGACCATGAGCCCCATGGGCAAGTCAATCTCACGTTGCGGCCGATTGGAATCGTCCGGTGTCATGGAGCGTAGATAGGCGACAACCGCCTCCGCATCTTCGTCCGCCAAATTGCGATAGATGAAATAGGGCATGATGGGGAAAAGCCCTTTGCCGTTCCGCGTGACGCCCTCACGCACTGCACGGATGATTTCGCCATCACTCCAAGCGCCAATCCCCGTTTCCTTGTCCGGTGTGATGTTGCGAATGCACAAAATTCCGGGGAAGGACCCCTCGCCAGCATTGACCCCCGATGGGATGGACTCTCGTGTAATGCATTCGCGCCCGGCACCGATAGGCTCTACCGGTGGACCGCCATAAAGCGTCCAATCGCGCTCCGAGTGACAGTCGACGCATTGCAGCATGTTCACGACCAGATATTCGCCACGCGCAATTTTGTCTTCGGTATTGGCAACTTGAATTTCCGAGGGTGGTTGCTGGCGCGGAAAAATCACATTAAATGCCGCGACCCCCAATAAGGGGAGCGTCACGATAGCCAAAACGGCCCATTTGGTTATGGGTTTCATGGTGGAATAGTGCGGTCGTGGCCGGTAGAAGTGCAAGCTGGCAGGTCACCACATCCAAGAAACGGTCTCTGAGCAACCGATTGCACCTCAATAGCGTGCAAAAATGGATTGCCGGCCGTCGGATCGAAATAGGATCACATTATAGGGCTCACGTTCATCGCCCATCTCCATGCCCGGAGATCCTATCGGCATGCCGGGAACAGCAAGACCAAGTGCATCCGGCGCCTCCGCCAGCAGGCGTTGGACATCCGCCACCGGGACATGACCCTCAATGACGTAATTGCCAATCACGGCCGTGTGACAGGATTGCAAGCTATCCGGTACGCCCAGCCGAGACTTCACATTTGGCATATCGGACCGGTCCAATGCTTCGACAACAAAGCCTGCCGATCTGAGATGATCGACCCAAACATCACAGCACCCACAGCTGGGGTCTTTGTAAACGTTGACTCCAGCGGTGGACGCGCTCAAGGGACCGGGCGCCCAGGTTAAACTCGAGGCCGCAGCAAGCGCCATCGTCCGGAAAAGGAATTCTCTGCGTTTCATGTGGCAACAATAGAACAAAAAGGCGGACAGAATCAACCGGACAGATATTCATACAGTGTTGCGAACGGGAAAGAATCAGCCTGTCTTGGCTTCTCCTCGCTTCGGCAAGACCCAATCGGGACGGGGAAAGTGACAGGTATAGCCATTCGGATACCGCTCAAGATAATCTTGATGCTCCGGTTCTGCTTCCCAAAACGCCGCAACCGGGCTGACCTTTGTCACGACCGACCCGGGCCATAGACCGGAAGCATTGATGTCCTCAATAGTGTCCAGCGCAATCTCGCGCTGCGGGTCACTGGTGTAAAAAATTTCGGAGCGATAGGAAGAACCAAGGTCATTCCCTTGCCGGTCGAGGGTCGTCGGATCGTGAATCTGGAAGAAGAATTCCAAGATGTCGCGAAAGCTGGTCTGTGACGGATCGAACTCAATCTCAATTGCTTCAGCATGACCGTCATGATTGCGATACGTCGCATTGGGAACGCTTCCGCCGGTATACCCAACCCGGGTTTGGATCACGCCGGGACGTTTGCGGATCAGATCCTGCATGCCCCAAAAACAACCGCCGGCTAAAACTGCCTGTTCCGTCTGGCTATTCATCGCGTTGTCTCCTCACCGTGTTTACGACGTTCCATGATGGGACATCAGTATAAACGATATAGTTGACCTTTTTACTCCCCAAATCTCACTTGAGATCACCTTCAGGCTGTTTTTTTGTCGTCGCCCCCCCAAATGCGTTGGAAAGCGGGGTCGCCGACAAGCCATGGGCAAAAATGCTCATCAAAACCGTGAGCACCACACACGCCGTCAACTCTTGCGCACCTGGGATTTCAAAACGCTCCAGCACGAGCAAAGCGAAAAGAATCGATGCCAGACCGCGCGGCCCGAACCAGCCCAAAAATAATTTCTCACGGGTACTCAGCCCTAGCCCCAAAAGTGACATCCAAATCGGTACCATTCTGACAATGGTCAGGAATAGAATGGAAAGAAGCAGTGTCTTGGAACCTGCATGCTCAATCCCAATGGGGGCGAGCACCGAACCGAAGATCAAAAACGTCAAAAGTGTCAGTAACTGGCCCTCACCCTCCATGAACTCATGAATGAACATGGAAGGTGCCTTCAGGACGTTGCCAAACACCAAACCGGCCACGAAGACGGAGATAAATCCGTTCCCACCGATTTGTTCCGCCGCAAAGTAAGCGAAAACCGCGACGGACAAAAAATAGATGCCTTGCGACACATCAGTCGCCAGCTTTCGGTTGACGGCGGCATCAAGCAATTTTGCAGCAGTAAACCCGATGACGATCCCGGCCAACGGCCCAATAAGAACCTGCATGGCGGTAAAAACCAGAATATTGTCGGGCACGCCTTCGGCGACCATACCGTCCGCGCCCGCCGCAAAGATGGCAGCAATCAACACAACCGGAAGAGCGAGACCGTCATTCAAGCCGCTTTCAACATTGATGCTTTGTCCTATCCGCCCAGGAACATTTTTGTTCGTCACGACACTCTGCCCTAGGGCTGCATCGGTCGGGGTCAAAATGGCCGCAACCAGAAAAGCAAGAGCCCATGGCTGATCGGGCGAGACCCAGCGGGCAATCAATGTGCCCAGCAAAAGCGTGAGGGGCATACCGATGAGCAACATCCGCATCGGAATCGCCGAATTGGCGAATAGAGACACAAACCGCACGCGCGAAGCATCCGAGAACAGCACAAGTATCAACGTGATCTCCGCGATGAGTTGAATGGTTTCATGCTCGGAGTCCATGGGCACAAGATCAAAACCAAGCTGACCCAGCAACAAACCCGCCCCGGCGAAGATCATAGGCAGAGTCACCACAGAGGCCTCAATTTTACGGGAGAGAAGGCTATATCCTGCAATGGCGAGCAGCACGATCAATATGGTTGTGGTTGTCAGCATTGATCTGTTTCCACTACACTTCTCATCTGGCGGTATTCACGAGATAAGAAAATGCAAAATTTTCTCAGCCGGTTCTTGGAGATACAACCAGGATACTACACGGTTCTCTACCAGTGTCGAACCTATGGCATGAGTGTGCAGAAATCTGCCGACGGGCGCCGCCGGAAACTGTTTGCTGAAGAGTTGGGCGGGAAAGATCACATCAGCTTCAATCTCTATAAATTGACCGGCAAGGCACCGCTTCTCAAGCCGTGCGAGATGCCCGCACAGAAAGTGATCGATTTCGTGCTGGGGTTTTCATGGCAGGGCCTTGGCGACAGAGATGCACCGCACGATAACAATCAATAAGATCTGTTGGCAGAGAACACACTGGTGCAAAGCTGGCCTGATTTTGACAATTTGTATTCAATGAAATACATCATAGCAGTCACGCAAGCCGGGAGGCGCGGCGCGATGCGCCATCACTTTCGCGTAGGAGAGTAAAAATGCCCAGTCGTCGTAAAATCATTTTGGGGTCCGCCGCATTGCTTGCGGCCGGATTTGGAACCTATCGCCTGACGCGGGAAGACGCACCGATTATCCGCCCGGACGGTGTGCCGCTCAGCCCTTTCGATGCAACGGCCACAGCCGAACTTGTCACCGATGGTTTGGATCTCACAGGGAAAACCGCCTTAGTGACCGGCGCAAATTCTGGGCTCGGATATGAGACGATGCGTGTGCTTGCCCTGCGCGGCGCAACGGTCATCGGCACCGGGCGGACGTTGGAGAAAGCCCGCAAAGCCTGTGACAGCGTCACGGGCAATACGATAGCTGTGCAGCTGGAACTCACAGACTTTGACTCCGTTAGCGCTTGCGCGAAAACCTTGCAAGCGCTCGGCATCCCCATCGACATGCTGATTCTGAATGCGGGAATCATGGCCTTGCCGGAGCTGGCACAAGTCAACGGTCTAGAAAAACAATTCGTCACAAATCATCTGGGTCATTTCTTGCTGACCAATTTATTGCTCGATCAAGTGATCGCGGCACCGGCAGGACGTGTGGTCGTGGTCTCCAGCAGCGCTCTCAAATGGGCGGATGAGACAGGCATTGAGTGGGACAATCTGTCCGGCGATCGTGACTATGATGCCAATCGTGCTTATGGCCAGTCAAAGCTGGCGAATGCATTGTTTTCACTGGAACTGTCCAAACGCCTTGGCGGGACCAATGTCACTTCCAATTCTATGAATCCCGGCGCGGTGCTGACAAACCTGCAGCGCCATGCACCCGAATGGGCCGTCAAACTGGGCGACTGGATCGGGCCAGCCTTTATGAAATCACCGGCAGAGGGCGCGTCAACTACGTGCTATTTAGCCGCACATCCTTTGATGGACGGCGTCACCGGTCATTACTTTATCGATTGCAATCCCGTATCCCTTGGCGGCAACAGCCAAGACGCCGCCATGGCCGCGCGTCTTTGGGATGTCTCAAGCGATCTGACCCGCAGCTACCTGGCTTAGCGTCAGGTGATCCTTTGATTTTCAGGCAGTTGAAATCGGCAAGGAACGGATGCGCTCACCGGTCGCCGCAAAGATCGCATTGGCGAGTGCCGGCGCCACGCCGGGCAAACCCGGCTCGCCCACCCCGCCGGGGCGGGTTTGTGCACTTTCGATCAACTGCACGTCAATCACCGGACACTCGGCCAAGCGCAAACGCCGGTAAGAATCGAAATTATCCTGCGTAACCTGTCCGCTGCGAATATCCACTTGGCCAAAGAGCGCGGCGGATAAACCATCGATGATGGAACTTTCCATTTGCGCGATGACATTGTCCGGATGCACCACCGGTCCGCAATCCACGGCGCAAGAGATACGCAACACCTTTTCAAAACTGCCGTCCACGGCAGCAACCTCCACCGCATGGGCAACCACGGTCTTATGGGATTCGGTCACCGCATAACCGACACCGTCTGCGGTGCTATCCTCGACCATGGCGGCCACTGTGATCAATGCCTGAAGATGACGGGGCCTTTCTGCCAGCGCCTGGCGGCGGAATGTGAGCGGATCTTCACCAGCAGCAACTGCAAGCTCATCCATAAAGCTTTCCATATAAAAACTGCTCCACGAATGACTGACACTACGCCAATATCCCGCCGGCACATGCAGATCCACCGGCGTATAGCCGACACGCAGAGCCTTTACCGGATAGACCGGTGGATTGACCGCCGTTACCACGGATGTGTCGCTTTCAGCGTCACCGCCGCGCGGCGTCGGTGTTCGCTTTTCATAGCTGGCGACAACCGATTGCGTGATCAAATGAACGTTGAGCGCCGATAGCGCGCCGGCTCCGTCCAGCGCACCGGTCATGCGGCAACGCGAGGCCGGACGGAATGTATCGTGGCGCACATCCTGCTCACGCGACCAAAACAATTTGATCGGCCGGTCCGGCACCTGCAACGCCACGGAAACGGCCTGCTCGATAAAATCCATATCGGCACGCCGACCAAAGCCCCCGCCGATAAAGGTGGTGTGCACGGTGACGCGCTCGTTCGCCAATCCCGACATTTCCGCCGCGATATCCCGGACGACCGAATGCGCCTGGGTGGGGGCCCATATTTCCAAGCCGGCACCCTCGCCGCTCTGTTTATAATGTGCGGTGCAGTTCATTGGCTCCATGCACAAATGAGCCAGAAAGGGCACATCATATTCCGCCGTGACCTGCGGCCCAGCCAAATCGTCCAGCGCCGCCGCAAAGGCGTCGTCCGTTTCCTTCTCACTGCCGACCGCCTCGGCGGCAGTGTCGGTGAAGATCACCGGCGCGGCCTGGTCCAGAAGCTTGCCATATATGTCCTTCAAACGGGCACTTTCGACGGGCGATTCAATCGCTTCCGGCGTCACCGTAATTTGTTTGGCGGCCTGCAACGCTTGCCAAGAATTCTTGGCCACCACGGCGACGGCCCGCACAAAACCAGGCGACCCCGCCTCCACGATCGTCTCAACGCCCGGCAGACTCTCAGCACCATTGGTGGTAAAGCCTGCAACGCGCGTGCCGGCGACCGGGCTGTGCACGACAGTCGCATAAAGCATGTCCGGCAATTGCACATCCATGCCGAAACGCGCAGTTCCGGTAACCTTTGCTGGTGCGTCCAACCGCGGCGGGTTAGCCCCGACCAATGTATAATCCGCTTTGTCTTTCAGTGTGACAGATGACGGCGGCGATTCTTTTCCCGCTTGCTCTGCCAGTTCGCCGAAAGATAGCTTGCGGTTATTGGCCGTATCGATCACGGCACTCTTTTCCGTTCGCAACGTCGCTATGTCCGTATTCCAACGGTGCGCCGCGGCGGCCAACAACATAGAGCGGGCGGCGGCCCCGGCCGGACGTAGCGTGTCCCACGCATCAATGGTGCTGGAACTAGCGATGGTCATGGACATGCCAATGGCGCGGAACGCTTCGCGAATGGCCCATGTCCCGGTGGCCGCGGCCCAACTGGCATTTGGGTCTCCCAAAGGTTGGCCGTTGAGCAGCATGCCGAAGTTAAAGTAATCGCGATCCACCGGGACAAACTCAAAATCCACATCGTCCCAATCCGCGTCCAGCTCTTCCGCTAAAAGCATGGCCAATGTGGTGGTGATGCCTTGACCCATTTCGGCGCGGTGAATGCCACAAATGATCCGCCCCTCTGCAGTGATTTTTAACCAGGCATTCAGCGGCGTGGCCGCCTCACCGGTGGCGGCAAATTTGCGGGCCGCATCCCCATCATCGAGTGACGTATAACCATAGCCCAGCAATAACCCGCCGCCCACTGCCGTGCCCGCTAAGATAAGACCGCGGCGCGTCAGCATGTAATCGCTTCCGTTCTTCTGGTTTGCATTGATTGAATTACATGCCGGATCATGAGCCTATTTCGCCGCAGCCAATACACCATCAATATCATTGAGAACATCAGGATGATATTCCTCCGTCAACTTAACATAGTAAGGGTCGAAACCGTCGACACTTTCAATATGCCGCCCGGCGCCGCGAGAGATGGTATGACCTTTCACATCACCAAAGCCCATCCAAGGGCGAAAACTGACCGATGCATTGAAATGCACGATGGCCGGCACCGATGTGTTATCAGGCTCGGAAAGTTCCGACAGGCTGGCTTGATAGGACGAATTTTCATTGTAAACAAATCGGTGGCCGCCTTCCACCTTGGGCGCGCCGCTATCCACCCGGATTTCTTCCGAGATCCAAACATCGTCGCCCACAATCACTGCCGGTTTGAATCTGTGGTTGATGGTCATCCCCGAGGCTTCGCCCGATGGATTAGGAATGGTCAAACCGTCTGCATTCATACGGATAATGGAAGGCCCCATACGTGTTTGCGGGATCTCGACCACTGCATTGGTGATCGGATTGGTCCAAGTTTCCAGTAATTTGTTGGTTTCCAGATCCGTAAAATAAGCCACTTCGATGGAACGAATCTCATATGTTTCGGCGTCCATTGGGGTATAACGGAAAAACGTCCCCGCCAAGATATTCCACATGGGCGTGGCGTAATCGTTCACTAATGCATAGCGGGTGCCCCGCACCCAACCCATGGTGACACGATCATCCGTGCTGCCGCGCATCTTGGCGAGAGCCGTCAAAAAATCTCCGCGGTCATTCAAATCCAACAGATCGTGGGCCGAGGCTTGCTTCGGCAGGCCCACCTGCGATACGGCAGCAGCCCCCATCAAACTCAACGCTGTGCGGCGGCTCAGCCCATACTCTGATATGATCGACATTCTCTTCCTTCTCCTTCACTGGGAAGGCAAAGCTTAACCGGTAAAGCGCACCAAATTATGGCTTCCGGCCTGACTGACCACACGGCGAATGTACGCGACGCCTCAGAGAGGCTTGGCGTAGAAGATAACCTTGCCGCTAGTTGAGAGATTGAACAATATATTGCGTTCACCAGTTGAACCTGCACCCCAAGGCCGACACGGAAAAGAATCAAAGTACCTCTATGAATACCTGGGCTCTATCCATTTGGGCTACCGGTGCATGGGCTCGCTGGTTAAGGTCCGCATGCAATCCAAAGGACACTTCTTTTCATCTTTTGCTTGTTGCTATATTTTGAAACTATGACATCACGCGATGATTCATCCATAACGTTATACGCCTATGTCACCAGCCCCTATGCAATGAAAGTGCATTGCTATCTATTGTACAAGAAACTTCCCTTTGACGTCGTCTACGTCAATCCGCTCCAGCTTGAAAAAGAACTCCCCATTGGGAGACAGGTTCCGGTGCTCAAAATCGATGAGGAGGCAAGAGGACAATCTTCCGCCATCGGCGCCTGGCTGGATGAAAAGTTCCCGGACACGGCGCGGCTTATTCCGGAAGATGAGCATCTCAAACAGGAAGTTTCACAACTTGATCAATGGATCACGGACGTCTTGATTCCGACAACCTTTTTGAGCATTTACCCGCAGGTCAATGCCGACTTTCTGCGCAGTCTCTCCAACACTATGCGCCTTGGGTATTGCGTCAGTAAAACAACCACAAACGGCCTGCCTTTCGGTACAAGGTTCCTCTGGCCGCTTTTTATTCGGCAGGCAGATTTCATCCGCCGAATAGTCGCGCCAATCGCGGCGCAAGGCACCGTCCGAAAGCAGCGGAATATTGTGTTGTCCTATTTGGAAGAGAAACTGGAGGACAGGCAATATCTGGCCAAGACCGAAAGCCCTTCTCTCGCCGATTTGGGCGCCTGGCCCTTACTGGTCACCCCCTATCAAATGAAGTTGAAAGGGTTCGATGATTTCAAAAACTACGCCAATGTCTCGAGATGGGTAAATGACATCAATGCGTTTGTGATGCCTGCGGAACACGGACCGCCTCTTATACCCGAGTTTTTAAAATGAAACGCGAACAAGGTCGTGCAAATAAAATTGCACGTCTTAGCTCTATTGTAACGTGACCGTGCTGTTGATAGCAGGGTTATCGATAACCTGCTCTGAGCCATCTGCCTTGGTGACACGAACCGCCTTGATCTCATCGCTTTGCCCGAGACCAAAGAACAAATTGGATGTCTGATCAGACGCCATACCAATATTCGTCACCACTTGCTTTGTATATGTGGCCCCGCCCTCCAGCTCCAAAACAACATTGGCGCCAAGATATTGAGCATTTTCGGGCACGTTGATTCGTAAGCTATTGCTTTCACTGGTATTGACCAAAAGCCGGGCCGGCCCATTCATGTTGAGCCAAACAACATCAGGCTTCGCATCATTATTGATGTCAACAATGATGGGGCTTTGGCCATAATAGGGATTGTTTAGGCCCAAGGCATCGAGGTGATAGAAGGCCTTTTGATCAATCTGCAGGAACGCCTTATTGGGTAACTTCCGAACATTGTGCCCCGGCCAGTTAATATAATTCTGGGCCACAAGGAGGTCTAATGCGCCGTCTAAATTGAGGTCTTCAAAGACACCTCCCCATCCGAAACCGTATCCATCCAATTTGTATTCATTGGTTACGTCGGTCAAATTCCAGTTCCCATCATTCCGCAACACAAGCCATTCGAGTTCGGCGGATTGATCCTCTCTCAAATCACCGCTGACAAAAAAACTTGGGATCGAAGAGCCGATATTGGACAGGTACAAATCTTGATCGCCGTCTTTATCAATATCGCCGACGCCCAGCCCCATCCAGTAACCAAGTCCGGTGTTAATCTCCTGGGGCTCGAAGTTTAGATCGCCGTTATTTTTAAAAAACTGAACCGGACCGGTATTATTCGCCAAAATGAGATCCTGATATCCATTCCCATCCAAGTCGACAAAAGCGCTGTGGAATGTGTTCTGCACACCCGCCGTTCCTGTTTGCACTGTAACGTCAGTAAAATTACCATTGCCGTCATTCAACAGCATGACATTGGCTTTGGCGTGACCCGGATCATTAAATGTGGCAGAGACAAATTTCGATAGCACCACAAAATTGCTGACATACAGATCGGCCCAACCGTCATTATTGACATCAGCAATCGCCACATTGAGGGGGAAAGACTCTTCCGGTGCCTGCATATCAATTTTCTTTCCCGAAAATTTGCCGCTGGTATTGGTGTAAATCCACACACCATCTTGTTGAGCGACAACGAGATCGGTGTCACCGTCGTTATCCATGTCAAAGGAGGTAGCGCCGAAGGAGGCCTCGTCGGTTGTGAGGCCCATTTGATCTGTGATGTCCACCATCGTGCCGTTGCGGTAAGCAAATACGCCGTTGGATTGGCCTTTGGAGCCGGAGATGAAGATCTCCATGGCGCCATCATTGTCTATGTCGATCACCGCACCGCCGGTGAAAGGAAAGCGTTCCTCATGCACGGCATGGGTAAAGCCAAGTGCGATTTCTTCAAAGGCCTGAACCTTAGGTGCATTCTGCGCTTTGCGCACATTCTCTTTGCCACCCAACAGTCCGATACTATCGGCCGCAAATCCAGCCAGCACAATGACAGCAAGCCCCCCCATCAAGATTGCTTTTTTCATTGCTGGAGCCTCCCCTGGAATCCGATAGTAACCAATCCGCTTGAACTTATCCGGCGGAAGGGAAGATTTCCATCACAATGAACTCACTTTATGGAGAAGTGAAGAATCATATTGTCGTAGATGCATCTGCAAGACACAGTGCCGAGGCGAACACATGGATAGGTATTTCTTGCTTTTGAACGAAACCGCCTGATGTCAACTGGCCGGCCACTTTCCCGCTGTATAGCCACCGTCGACGGGGACGGCGGCCCCGGTCATAAAAGAGGCCCTGTCTGAGACCAAAAAGGCCACCGTCTCCGCAATCTCCTCTGATTGCCCAACCCGCCCCATGGCATGCAAATCAATGTTTTTGTCTAAAATCTTCTTGGCGCCCTCTTCGAACAAAACGCCCGTCATGGGTGTCTCCACCAGTCCGGGACAAACACAATTGACCCTGACACCACTATCGCTGAGATCAATCGCCATGCTCCGGGTGAGATGCACCAACGCCGCTTTGCTGACACCATAAGACAGCGCGTCCCGGCAGGCCGTCAGTCCCATGGTTGAGGCTATATGCACTACAGCCCCACGGCCCTTCTCAATCATACCTGGAACAATGGCCTGCGATACTACCAAGGCAGAACGCAAATTGACATTCATCACTTTGTCGAAATCTGCAAGATCGAGACCGACAAATGAGTCAAGCAAGGCCATGCCGGCACAATTGACCAGAATGTCCACACGGCCATGATCCCGTTGCACGGCTTCGCAGGCTTTGCGCACAACCTGGTCATCGGTCACATCCACAGGCACGATCCCGCGCGCCTCGCCCTCAAGAAGATCAAACCCAATGACGATCGCCCCACGTTCTGTCAGCAGGTTTGCCGTTGCCAAGCCGATACCGGAGGCGGCACCCGTGACGACAGCAATCCGGCCTTGAAGCTCATCCATTCGTTAACTCCTCTATTACACGCGGACCCGCCGATATTGCCAATGGAGCTGGTTCTGTCTACCCTTCGGGATACCCTACTAGGATGGCGATTGAATGGATATCTTTACGCTTACGATTTCCGTCTGCCTCATAATTTTCATCGCAGTGGGGAATTTCGCCGGGCGAAACGTCAAAAAACTGGATGATTACTTCGTCGCCGGACGCCGGGCGCCCACGATCCTCATCGTCGGGACTCTGGTTGCCAGCGTGATGAGCTCCGTTGCCTTTCTGGGGGAGGCAGGCTTTACCTATGACGGTCAAATGGGCGCCTATCTTCTTTTCCCCAGCACGGCAGCCACAGGTTATGTCATCGGCGCTCTACTGTTCGGTCGCTATCTGCGCCGCAGCGAAGCATCGACGGTTGCGGATTTTTTTGGTCAACGATTCAACAGTCCCCGTGTGCAACAAATTGCCGGCTTGATCATTATTGTCTCACTCGGCATATATTTGCTGATCGTCACACAAGGCGCAGCGATTCTTCTTTCAGACCTAACGGTTCTCTCTTATGGGCAAAGCCTTATTGTGGTCTGGCTCAGCTACACACTCTTCACGCTGTATTCAGGTTCTAAAGGGGTAATCCTGACGGACACGCTGATGTTCTTGCTATTCACAGGCGCCAGCCTGGTGTTTGCCATTGTCATTGTCAGTGACCTTGGCGGCGTGGCAACGGCGATCGAAAATATGGCGCGCTTGGAGGCCAAGCCCGATATTGCCGCTTGGCATGGCATTGTGGGGGCCGGTACCGAATGGCCCACTCCGTTGGACTATTTCATCTGGGCGATCATTATCGATCTGGCATGGAGTGCCGTTTACATCGTGGGCCCTTGGCAAGCGGGCCGGCACCTCATGGCCAAGAATGAACATGTGGTGATCCGCGCCGCGCTTTATGCCTGTATCTGCGTGGTGTTTCTGCAGATCGTCATTTATGGCCTGGGCGGAATTGTCAATCTGGTCAACCCGAATATCACGCCGTCGGAAACGGTGTTGGTCTGGGCGGCCCGAAACTTGGTCCCGGACTTTCTGGGCGCACTGGTCTTGGCAGGCATCATGGCGGCGGCCCTCTCCTCCGCCTCCACATTTCTCTCCCTTGTGGGCTTTAGCGCCAGCAACGATCTCTTACCGCGCCACAAGGAACTGAATTTGCGCTCCATCCGCCTTGTCATGATGCTTTGCGCCTGTGTCGTTTTGATCGCCAGTTTCTTTTTCCCGCCCAATATCTTTTGGCTCATGCTGTTCGTTGGCACGGTCTATGCCTCTTCTTGGGGACCCGTGGGGTTGATGAGTGTTTGGAGCAAGACCATCACAGAAGAGGCGGCCTATTGGGGTATGATTACGGGCTTTGTCTTTAACGTGGGACCGGCGGCCGTGGAATATCTTGGCCTTGTCGATTGGCCGAGCTATCTCAATCCCGCGGTGATCGGCACAGTGATCAGTCTGATCACAATCTTCATTATTTCCAAGAGGGGCACGGTGAGTACCGAAGAAGCGGCATACCGAACACGGTTGCATGTGACCCCCGAAGATGATTGCAACGCCAGAAAAACCAAAGCAACCCTCTTCGCCCCTGCTCTTCTTGTTCTTTACGGCTGCATCATGCCGTTTGTGACAACGAATTTTTATGTCAAACCCTATCAACGAGGAACCGGAGAAATTTTAAACGACGGGTCCGTCAATTGGCAGACAGGAGAGGCTTGGTTCGCCCTCTCCTCCGCACTCGTCTTCATCCCGCTGGGGATCTTCGCCGCCATCATGGTTTGGCGCAGCTACCATCCCAAAGGAATCACGCAGGTCAAGATCAGCTGATCGTGCACGTGTTTCGTGACCTGTCAGCCGTGAAGTCACGTTATATTGTTGAAGCTTACCAAATAACCAGCTGCCATCCCGCGACTTGATCGCGAGGTCCAGGGGCAGCTAAGAGCATCTTTTGCGCGATGGATCCGGCCTGCGCCGGAATGACGGCTAACCCCACTATTGTTCAATTAAAGGCATGTGAGGGGCCGCCGTGCGGGGCAAGGTTCCGTCTAATCGGGGATCGCGCGTGATTTCAATCTCACGCGCATAGGTCTCAAATCCCATTTTCCGGTAAAAAGCCAAAGCGCTGGGGTGATCCAAAGTACATGTTTGCACGCGCAGATAACCGGCACCCCGCTCACCAGCAAACTTAAATGCATGCATCATCAGATACGATCCCAAACCCCGTCCGGTTAAATCTGGTGTCACGCCCAGAAATGAAATTCGCACGCAAGGCAAAGCACCAGTATCCAATTCCAAAAATCCGATAATTTCGCCTTCCTCATCGTGCAGCGTCCGCAAATCGGTCTGTGGATCTTTCAGAATATCCGTCAATTTCTGATCATCGATTTGCAGCCGGCTAAACCAGAACCAATCTTGCCCCACATCGCGAAACATATCGCGATAGGCTGAACAAGACATGCCGGTTTGCCGTCGCAAAGAGACATCGGTCCGCCCCAGCACGTCTGTGTCAAGTTCTGGAATCGCACGGCACTCAAGATAACTCACCACTGAGGCAATTTGATCAGGCAAAAGGCGTTGCATCATATCAGTGCTTTACGAAAACATTCCCTAGGATGAACGCTCAGAAAATTTGGTCAGCAATACGGGGACATCATCGAACGGGGGAAACTTGGCATAGCTATGCTCAGCCGACGTCACCGCCCAAGGCAGTTTCTCATCCGTATAGGTTTCAACGAAGGGTCTGTAAGCGCCGGCATCCTCCATCATCGTCGCGCGCACATTAACGAATTCATCCATCCCTTCGGGCCGGGTAAACAGCCAACTCAGACAATGGTCACAGAAAAAATGGCGCGTGGCACCGTGCAGCCCGCCAATCACCGGCTGTCCGGATACAATCTTGAAAGCAGCACAGGGATAAAGCGAACTCAAACTATAAGCGCTGGAAGACATCTTCTGACATCCCGTGCAATGGCAGGCCATAGTCAGCAAGGGCGCAACGCTGACCTCGAATTGGACTTGGCCACACCGGCATTGACCACGATTGGTTGACCGAGCGTTCGTCATGACTCATTTTTCCTCTCAATTCTTACCAAGACATCGTCAGTCCAAGGGGCTTGTAGGCCGATGCATAAGGATTCAGGACTGATAGCAGAAAATACTTTTCCGATTGCCGCCTCATTCTCCAGGGCTTCGACAATCAATACGGCAAGATCAGACCGCCGAATGACACCGCTCGTGGCAGGGTCTTCAGACAAGGTGCGCATCCCAGTCGGCTCCCCGTCTTTGAGATTTCCCGGCCGGATAATCGTATAGTCAAGACCGCTTGCGAGCAGATGATCTTCCGCCTTGGTTTTACGTTTCAGATTCTCGCCCAAAACCAAACGCGCCACCCACGGCATAGCATCCTTACTGTTGCCCGCGCCAATGGATGAGATAAAAATCACCCGCGAAACCCCCGCAGCCTCCGCCGCATCAAACACATTGCGGTTGCCTTCATAGTCAGGCGGCGTACCGCAAAAATTACATCCCAGCGTGGTGACAACGGCGCGATAATTGCGGCCTTCGAAGGCCGCCTTGACGCTCTCTCGATCCAGCGCGTCGCCCTGCACAAATTGGGCGTCCAAAGGCTCCAGTCCACTGCGATCAGATGTGGGCCTGACAAAGGCTGTCACGGAAACACCACCGGCGCTCAACAGTTTCGCCACCTCAAGCCCCGTATTTCGGGTGCCGCCAAAGATCAACACACCATCGCCGGTCTGAGAGATTTGTTCAGGCTCCGTCTTCAAATCTTGCGCCTGAGGCGTGGATATACAGAACAACAGTGCGGCGACAATAGAAGTTAGCGTCTTCAAAAACCTCACAGGCGACCCTTCCTTGCATGGAGTCCGTTAGGGACGCTGAACCTGGTCCCTACCAAACCGCAACTCTAGCTGAATTCCACCAATCTGTCAGCTCGCCCCAAAGCAATCCCATCCATGTACCGGTGGCGCAAAGCGCCCGATTGGCATATCGCTATCAAGTCTGATTAAGGTCAGCGACGGTTTTGGCGGTGCGTAGAGGAGCAAAGAATGGCCGAAAAGATGACGGCACTGGGATTGATGAGCGGTACGTCAGCAGATGGCATTGATGCTGCGCTGTTGACCACTGACGGCGAGATGGATATCGAAACCGGCCCTTCTTTGGTGCAGCCTTATGCCGATGAGCTACGGTCGGCCATATTGCAAGCCATGCAACAGGCGCAATCGCTGACCGCCGACGATGATCTCAAGGGGCTTTTTGGTGAACTGGAGCGGGACATTACCCTTGCCCATGCAGAGGCTGTGAAAACACTACTGCAAGAGTCCAAGATGTCGCCGTCCGAGATTGATTTGATTGGGTTTCACGGACAAACCATTTTGCACAAACCGCCCTCGGCCCAATCCAACGGGCTGACATTGCAGCTCGGCGACGGCGCCTTGTTGGCGGCAGCCACCGGCATAGACGTCATCAATGATTTTCGCAGCGCCGATATGGCCGCCGGGGGGCAGGGAGCCCCGCTCACACCACTCTATCACCAGGCTCTTGTAGAGACCATTGATTCCGAGATTTGCGACCCGGCCAGCCCCGTCATGGTCGTCAATATCGGCGGCATCGCCAACGTCACTTATGTACCCCGCGAGGGCCGCGGCGCACTGATGGCGTTTGATACCGGACCCGGCAACGGATTGATGGATGATTGGATGCAAAAAATGGCCGATGAGCCTTATGACAAATACGGCGACACGGCCGGGCGCGGCCTTTCGGATCCGGACATTCTCGGCGACCTGCTCAGCCACCGCTTTTTTGAAAAGGAACCGCCGAAATCTTTGGACCGGCACGAATTCAGCCTGGATCGCTTGGAGGGCTTGAAACTCGATAAGGGTGCGGCAACCCTTTGTGCCTTCACGGCATGTTCGGTATCGCTGGCCACCCATCACACGCCCGATGAACCGGATACCTGGATCATTTGCGGCGGCGGTCGAAAAAACAATTCCTTGATGAAATCTCTCAGTGAATTCATCGGCGGCAATGTGTTTTCGGCCGACGATATTGATTGGCAGGGCGATGTGATCGAAGCACAAGCCATGGCCTATTTGGCAGTGCGGTCAAAAACAGACTTGCCTCTGAGCATGCCCGGCACAACCGGCGTCAAAGAGCCGACAACGGGCGGTGTTTTGCACAAAGCTTCTTAGCCTACCGCCTCGCGCCTATGCTTCTTTAGTCTGAAATTTCGTTTCGAAACTTTCGGATACGATCTGCGTTTTTGCCAAGATCCGAACCGCCGATACGCGACAGAGAGCGCATATCAATAATACTGCCGCCTTGCTCGGCAGCTCGAATACGTATGATCACATCATCTTTAAAGCCGTACCAGAAAGTTGTATCGGTTGCTTCAATGATGCCCGCCTCACTATCGTTGGTGACAAGCTCCCAACCAAAGGACTCGGCCGCGCGCAAAGCCCTTTGATACGCCTCCTCAGGAGGCGCGTCGCTGATGATCGGAACAATGTCCGGATAGCCTTCAGCCTGCAAGTCCGCCACCAGGTCTCCCTGGGAGCCGTCGCGTGTGGGTGCTCTTTTGCCGATATAGTCCGCCGGATTGGACTCAGACGCCCTGCGCAACGTCATGATCTCCTCCGTGAACATGGGCGGATCCTCGCGATCTGTGGTCACATCATGGATGAATGGGAGTGTTCTCGCTGACGCCCAGGTTTGATCGGTTTGCATCTTGATGGCAAACGGCAACGCAATGGCCAAAGCCCCGATAATGATTGAGGTCACAAGCCGTGGCTGCATAGCAATATTCAGGATGATGGTGAGGGCGCCCAAACCCATACTCAAATAGAATATATAAGGCGCCCATTCACGTGATAGTGTGCCCAGACCGAAGCTGAGACTCCAAAGCCCAAATCGCGTGCCGAGCCCTGCAACGCCATGCCAAACGATAGCCGTAACTAAGGCGATCACCGTCACCCATAGAAGGCCTGATTTCAGCTGCGACATATTGCGCTCCCTTTAATGCAAACAACTTGGTTTCTCATAACAATGCTATGTTAGCGGAATATGGCAGTGATGTCAGCTTCCGCTTACCTCAAACGATTTACTGACACCAAATTGCCATTCGCCTCTTGCTGAGCTAACATTTCTCGGTGACCGCCAATATTTGGAGATACGAAAAAATGTTTGGCTTATTTCGTTTCAGCGCTCTTTTGCTCATCTTGATTGTTACGGCCCAGGGCGCATGGACGAGCCCAGCGGTTGCCGAGGAAGATTTTAAGATGACTCCGCCGAGCTTTTCCATCGTCTATCCGAATATTGACCCTCTTCGCGGCAAAGAGCTTTTTGTGGAACGGCAATGTGTGCTTTGTCACTCGGTTAACGGCGTTGGGGGAGAGCTCGCGCCTGCACTGGATGCGGTAGACAATAGGCGAGAAGTTGATTTGTTGGATTTTGCCGCGCGTATATGGCAGGGCTCCTATGCAATGCTTGAGCTGCAAGCCGACGAACTGGACTATCAAGTTCAATTAGAAGGAAGCGAGATTGGAGACTTGGCCGCTTTTGCTTACGATCTCAAAACACAGAAATCGTTTTCGATAGAGGATGTCCCCCCACAAACACGACAGCGGATTTTGGATTTGGCCGGTAGGCCTGACGAGTGATCGCTCTCGTCGAACACTCACTCTAAAGATCGCAGGGGGCCGGCACGGCGTTTCGACGAGCAAGATTTAGCATCGGTAACTTGTTGAATGAGCATCTGATCTTTCTAACCCCATCGATAATGTAAACACTTGCCACATTGGCATAACTTGCTTTGACGGAAGCAAAACCAATCCACTTTTGATCACAGACGTGCCAAGACTTTGACGGCAATGTACCGATCTCAACCCTTTTTCCATTTACATCGGCAAACAGCTTCTGCTTATCTTCAATTTTGCAGGTTTCTGAGATCACAAACCCCTTCATAATAAAGAGCGGACCTGTTGCCTTGTGCTCGACAAGCGCGCCTTTGCCGACAAAGTCGTCCTCACGGTTAAGCTTGACATTCCAACCCAATGAAAGCTCAAAGGGCGTACGCTCGGCATCCCTGTCTTGAAACGTCCCTGCTGTATCCCATCCAGGTACGATCATGCCGGCCTCCTGGCGGCAGATCTGAACAGCCGTCAATCCGTAGCCCAGCAATTTCACTCCCAACGTCTCTTCGGCTTTGTCCAACGCCCGCTCCACAGCAGGTAAGGCATCTGGGTGGAACCAAATTTCGTATCCCAGATCACCGGTAAAACCCAAGCGCCCGAGAATAATTCGGTGCCCGGTCAAATCGTAGTGACGTAATGAAAATGGTTTCAAGTTCTGGACGTCGTCGAAACCAAATTGAGACAACACCGCGCAAGATTCAGGGCCTTGCAGCGCCAATCCACAAAAAGAAAGCGACTCCTCTGTGATTACCAAATCATCGAACCGGTTGTACTTCGCGAAATAGGCATCGTGGTTTTGCTCCGTAATCAAAAAGAGATAATCATCTTCAGCAAATTTGAGCACAATCCCGTCATCGAGCAACAACCCATCCTCATTGCACATCAATCCATAGGCCGCTTTCATAGGCGGAAGATGTGTGACCTGTGAGGTTAGAATACGATTCAAGAACAGGCCAGCATCGCTTCCGCGAAAACGATACTTGGTCATGGGCGACGCATCAAAGAGTCCGCATCCATTTCGTATGGCGTTATATTCGGCAATAGGTTCGCTATACGCCATGGGCAAACAGAAATCATTCCAGACATCGTACCCACCGCGTGGGGTTGTCGCGACATGATGGTCGAAGTCAAAACCCGAATGCCGCGTGACGATGTCATAAAGTGCGCTTCTCTTGAGATTGCCAATAGAATCTTGATCTATTTCAGGGGTGGGTGAATGAGATTGATCGTTCATTTCTTATATGGCTCACGTGTGTTGGGTGATTGACGCCCGGATGTCCCATTTGGTCCGGCGGAACGACGGGAACGGTAAATGAGCGGATCTGAATTTGCAATGTTTCTGAATGAATATATATTCACATTCAAATACTAAGCGTCAATATTGCAAGGGAAAAGCCGTTTGCTCCAAACTCAAAGTATGATGCAAATAGGCATGCGTATGAGATTTGTTTGAGGATTGCCAACAAAGCAGACGAATGACCTAATAATGGGCACAATCAGGACACCATTAATGCCAACAGAGACACAAGACAAAGCAAGGCAAGCATTCGAACAAGGCGTCGCCTTTATGAATGCTAATGACTTCAAAGGCGCGGAGGAACATGTCGAAAAGGCCCTTCGGGATCACCCAAATGACCCCAACCTCCTGCGCGTACTCGGTGTATCGCTGGCGAGACAAGACCGGCTGGCTGAAGCCGAAAAGAAACTGACCCACGTCACAAGGCTCGTGCCGCATTTCGCGCCTGCACATGAAAGTCTTGCAGACACACTTTTGCGGCAAGGCAAAGTCGACCAAGCCGTCAAATCTCTTGAAGCAGCTCTCAAACACGACCCATCGTCTGAGAGCGCAAATGCGCGGCTTGCCGAACTGCTATCGTTATTGGGCAGAGGCGTGGAAGCCGATCTGATCTATCAGCAATCGTTGGAACGCAATCCGGATCGCGCTGCTTTGGTTGAAGCGATGGAATTAAACCAAAAGGGCGAAACGGCGAAGGCAGAAAAAATCTATGAGGATATTCTCAGGCGCGACCCTGACAATGTAGATGCCTTGCGGCTGATGGGCGTGGTTTGTATCAAGAAAGAAAACTACAATGACGGCGAAGCCTATTTCCGACGGGCCGTCGAATTAGCACCTGACTTTTGGACAGCCTGGATCAACTTAGGTTCCGCCCGCAACGAACAACAAAAGTTCGATCAAGCCGAAGACGCCTACAAACATGCGCTAGAGCTCAAACCGACCTCCACTCATACGCTGGAAAAACTGGGTGCCAATTGCTTGAACGACGGCCGGCTTGAAGACTCAATTTTGTGGCTCAACAAGGCGCTGGAAATTGACGAGTTTCACTTTCCTTCGCTTCTTTGCCTCGGGCATGCGCTTAAAACTGTGGGCCAGCAAGACGAAGCTATTGAAGCCTATCGAAAATGTGCCATTTCGAAACCCGACTTTGGCGAAGTCTATTGGAGCCTGGCAAATCTCAAAACCTTTCGGTTTGAAGTTCAAGAAATCGACGAAATGAAAAAGCAACTGTCCGACGTATCCAGAATGCAGGGAGGTGAAGACTCCGCGATCTCGTTTTCATTCGCCCTCGCCAAAGCCCATGAAGACCGTAAAGACTATAAAACCGCCTTTGACTACTATGCGCGAGGCAACGAAAAGAAGCGCCTTTTGGTCAATTATGACCCCATTGAATTTGAGAAAATGAACGATCGGATTATTGATGTTTTTACCAAAGACTTTTTTGAAGAGCGCGCTGGTCAAGGATGCAAAGATGATGCGCCGATATTGATCGTGGGTTTGCCGCGATCGGGCTCGACTTTGTTGGAGCAGATTTTGGCAAGCCATTCGAACGCTGAGGGCACAGCAGAACTGCATTATTTGCTGCGCACAGCTACAGAATCCGGATTGAATCGGCTTGACGGCATCAAGTATCCGGAGAATATGCTGGAGCTCGCACCGCATCAGATTGAGAGCCTGGGTCAGGAATACCTTGACCATACGGAACGCCACCGGACCGGGGCAGCCCATTTTACAGATAAATTGCCCAACAACTTTGTAGGCATCGGGTTTCTCCATGCAGTTTTACCCAATGCGAAAGTGATCGACGCACGCCGCCATCCGCTCGACAGCTGTTTGGGGACTTTCAAACAGCTTTTCGCCAAAGGCCAAACTTTTTCCTATGACTTCTACGACCTTGCACACTATTACACGCAATACATACGCATGATGGATCATTGGAATGAAGTCCTGCCCGGCAAAGTACTAACGGTCCATTATGAAGAGGTGGTCGCGGATCTCGAAACGCAAACCAAGACAATAGCGGACCATTGCGGCCTCGAATGGGAAGAGCAAATGCTTCGGTATCATGAGACAGAGCGCGCCGTTAAAACCGCAAGTTCCGAGCAGGTACGCAGGCCTATTTATCAGGGTTCGGTAAATTTGTGGCGCCATTATGAAGATCAACTGGGCGAACTGATTGACTATCTGGAACCGGTGCTTCTGAGACTGCCGAAAGACCAACGGCCCAAATCCTTGATCGATCAACCATAAGGATAAATCCTCGCTTCAGCGCTGCGGCCATTCATAAGGCCATACTTTAAGGCCGTGGATGGCATTTCGGACATCCATTGATAGGTTGACGACTTTGGTCGCCTTCTGTTGATCAAGATCATAAATCGCAATAGTCGAAGGTGATGATCCGGCGGCAATCTCATTTTCAGAGATGACACAAAGACCACGCCCGAAACCCTGACGCGCAACACGTGAATCGTCTAACTCGGTGTGGGTTAATTTATGCGGCGCAAAACGCGGCACACGAAATGCAGCCCGGGATGTTTGGCTCTCGAAGCGAACCGCATCAGACGCCGTATCGTTGAGCAGCACACCACCTCGAAACGGGCGGGCATTATGAACCCCTTCAGGCAGACTGGCGACAACACCAACAGACTTACCCCCAAACTTCAGCAAAGCACCCGTTCGTATGCCGCTAATATACATGCCGCCTTGGTCACAAAAGACATTGTTCAGATGTAATTTGTTGAGCAATAGCGGGCCGCTATCGCCATTGGGGTCGAAACTCTTCATACCAAAAATCGTGCCGTCAGTGACTACATTGAATGCCCAGTCAAAAACCTCCTTATCTAAATTAAAACCAAGGATGCTGTCATAGCCCGTTGAGGTCAGAAACAGATGATGCCCGTGAATACAAATCTCATGGCAATGCCTTAGATAAGGATTACGATAGGACGAAATCATATTGAAAGATTGGTCAAACACGAAGATCTCATCGCTGGCGGCGATATAGATCTTTTCTTGATGAAATTCGATACCCCGAAGTCCCCGGTCCCAGCCGCGCCCCTGCCAGTCAATATTCACATTATTCCAATCGACCGGATTGAGAATTTCATCTGTGTCAAGATTGACCAGGTATATGCCGCCGTGACTTTCGCCTTGATGGCTGCCACGCACAACCGATGTCGCGATGAGAACTGTCATGGGATACTTCTACGAATGATGTGTCTGGCCTTCAGCGCCGGGAACATAGTCGAATATGAAAGTGATGCGATCCTCTTCACCACCGTTCAAGACGCCATGCCGTTTTTGATTGTTGATCTCATACGCTTTTCCAACTTCTAACCGATAGGGCCGCCCTTCAATCATGAAGCGTACTTTGTTGTTTGTGGTGATCGGCACATGAATCCGATGCCCGTGACGAAAAGACCGATGATTATCTGTATGCGAGGCAATATTTTTCCCCGCTTTGAGTTTCGCGGCCATCGCCCGAATGATTGTGCCGCCTCTAATATAATGGCTAGCGATAATATGGTGCATCAATGGGACGGCAACATCCGACAACTTATCCCATCCGGCGCCCTTAATGACGTCGATATTGGGCCAATTATCGTGATCGCAGAAGGTTAGAATCACCGATTCCGTGTCGTAGTGCACTTCCCGATACTTTTTTTGCCGGACCTCTTGCTCGCGCCACGCCATTTCATTTAGTGACATAATCCTGTCGAGCAATCCAACCATGTCGACGGGACCGAGATCCTTGATGGGTACACCAATATCCATATCCTTAAATGAAGCCCCTCCCTAAGTCCCTCTACCGCCGAGTCATTTTGCCGAATATGGCAGTTTCCGAATGCGGTTTCCATCGCTGGCGCCTGCGCCAATACCCGATGTCACCGTTGAGCAACACTATCTCAAGGATCGGAGGATCGCAAAATTTTCTGAATATTCATTCATTGAATAGTGGTTAAAGGACTGATAATATTGAATTCTATTCAAATATATCAAGGGGGGATGCGACGATGCCGCTGCATTCAAAGACAAGCCGGAAAAGCGTATTCACAGGGGGCGTCTCCTTTATTGCCCTTGCGGCCGTGGTCGGTGAACCGACAATCGCCAGCGCTCAAATCGACAACATCGTGGTGACGGCGCGTAAACGCGCACAGAACCTTCAAGATGTCTCCCTTTCGATTCAAGCTTACGACACGGCGACCATTCGCGCGAAAGGCTTGAGAGATTTTGAGGATTACTCAAAAGAGCTTACCAGTGTCGCGTTTGGCACATCGTCGCCAGGTGCAACAACCATTGCATTCCGGGGAGCCCTTGCTCAGCCAGGTGGATTTGACACAATCAGCTCTTCTATTTTGTACCTTGATGAAATTCCCATCACACGTGATGGGCAAAATCCGGATGTACGTCTGATCGATATGGAGCGGTTGGAAGCGCTCAACGGACCGCAGCCAACACTCTATGGCGCAGGCTCGCAGTCGGGTACACTGAAGATCGTCACCAATAAACCGGACACGTCAGAATTTACCGGTTGGGTCGAAGCCGGTGCGGCGGCAACACCGGAAGGTGAGCCGAGCTACGATATTAGCGGCGCCGTTAATATTCCGATCGTCGAGGACAAACTAGCGATTAGATTGGTCGGCTTCTGGGAAGAAGAAGGTGGCTACATTGATAATATCCTCGGTACAACAAGCGATTATTCGCCGACAAACGGCACGCGGAGCAACGCCGCTTTGGTCGAGGACGACATCAACGACTATTCGGCATTTGGTGGCCGCGCGACGTTGCGGTTCGAGCCGAATGAAAATTGGACCGCCGATCTTGGGTTCATTTATCAAAACACAGAGCTTGACTCGTTGTTTGACTTCAACCCGGCCTTTGGTGACCTGAACACCATCAAGTTTAAGGACGAGAAAGACGAAGATGAGTGGTACAACGTATCGCTGACCGTCCAAGGTGATCTTGGCTTTGCAGACCTGACCTTCGCATCCGGGTATCACAGTCGCGAGATTGACTACAATCTCGACGCTACAGCTTACATGACCGCCTATAAAGTGAATGGCCTCTCATTGGCCGAGTATTATACTGGCACGGCGGCTTTCCCGGACTATGCAACGTGTTCAGCGGGCTATTTCTGCTTCATCAACTATAACGATTTTGGCGCTGACCCGACAGCTCTGATTACTCTTGATCAGCGCGTGAGATCATTCGTTCAGGAAGTTCGCCTCACGTCCAAAGACGACGAAGAAAGCCGGTTCAACTGGTTGGTCGGTGCCTTCTATGAACGCACGAGAAACGATTGGGACTATATTACGGTCGTGGATGATTTTGCCGAAAACGGCGGCGGCGGTTCGGTCTTTACCTATTATGGCGTTGCGCCCACCGATGTATGGTTCGATCAAGGTTTCCGTGAAGGCTTCAGCTATAACGGATTCCCAGGCAATGACTTCAACGGTCAACACCAGCGTGTCACGTCATACGCAATTTTTGGTGAAGTCGGATTTGACATCACCGACACGTTGAAAATCGAAGCGGGCGGGCGCTGGTTCACGACGGACTTCCGGACCGCAGAGAATTCCTTCTTCATCGGCACCAATCCGTCAGACAATTTCGACGAAGAGGAGAATACCAAAGCCTTTTCACCGCGAGTCAATCTCACATGGAAACCGACGGACGACATTCTGACATACATTACCTATTCAGAAGGTGTACGCATCGGCGGCACGAATGGAGGCGCCAGCCAAAACCGGATGGCTGCCTCATTGATCGGCGTCCCTGAGACCTTTGACTCAGACACCCTCAAGAATATTGAGGCGGGGATCAAATCCACCTGGGCAGACGGCCGCATCATCGCGAATCTCAGCGCCTTCACGATGGATTGGGAGGATTACCAAATCAGAGTAATCTTGCCGATTGCAGGCGCATCTACCGTGAATGCAGGTAATGCCTCCATTGATGGTGTTGAAGGGCAATTCGCCTTCAAACCAATCGATGGCTTGGAGCTCTCAACTGCCTTCACCTATCTCAATGCCCGTATCGACGATGATATCGTCTTTCCTGGCGGCGCAAGCGCCGGTTCATCAGGCGACAAGCTGCCGGCCGTGCCGGAGTGGAAAGTCGCCGCAGGTATTTCATATACGAGAGATTTGCCGTGGGCAGGTCTGGAAGGCTCGGCACGGTTTGATGTCAGCCATGTAGGCGATTCTGTGAATGCAACAAGAGCTTCTGTTTCACAGTTTGGAGCCGGTACGTCGCTACCCGCAAAACAAGAAGCCTATCAAATCGGTGATTTGAGCTTTGGCATCAGCTCGGAAGACAATGATTGGGAGCTGAACCTATCCATCAACAATCTATGGGACGAGCGTGCCATCACTTATATCCAGCCGCGGTTTTCGGATGATAGGGCGTTCACGGTACGACCCAGAACATTCAGATTGGGTCTTTACAAGGGCTTCTAATAGCTAAGTAACGAATACCGGCTGATATAAATAAGTGCCGGAGAGAGTGCGACTTAAATCTCACTTCCCCCTCTAGTCGCGAAAACGGCCCCTCCTAAACGAGGGGCCGTTTTTTTGCGCCGGGTTAGCAAAAAAATTTTAAAGCAAGAACCAGTCTCAACCCCCGTCCACCCACTCGCCTTCAAATTGAGGTAGGCCATCCGTGATTTCAAACCAAGGAGCCTTAGAAGCCACAAAAGCATGAAAGCCTTCTGAGGTATCAATGTCACCAGAAAGCGTTCCGGCCGCAATATAGATCACACTCAAATCGGGCTTGTATTCGACAAACAAACGCGAGCCGCAATTTGCGCAGAAAGCGCTGTCGGAGTTTTCGGAAAATCCGTAACGCTTGATGTAATCTTCGCCACTGACCAAACGAAATTCATCCCGCTTCGCCCCAACAAATGTCGCGAAAGCAGCGCCATGCAGACGCCGGCAAATAGAGCAGTGACAATGAGAAAATTCCACCAGATCACCATCAACTCGATACTGCACCGCGCCGCATTGGCATTGCCCGTCAACCATCGTGATTCTCCCAAAATGAAAATTGAATGCCCCGATAACCCTGCAGCACTCACTAAGTGATGATGAAATAAACTTTGCGAACCTTCTCTTTCACCTCCGCTGTTCCTTTCCATCCCAATGGAAAGACCCAGCTGTCTCCGGCTTTGACTTCAGTGACCTGTCCTGATTCGGATGTTAGAACCCAATGCCCCTCCAACAAATGACAAAACTCCATCACATTGAGATCGAGACGCAATGTGCCCGGTTCACACTCCCAAGTGCCCGCAAGATAGTTACCCTCGCTAAAGAAACAGCCGTCCGTCTGCTTGGGTAAATCACCAATAGGTTCCCCAAAGGAGTCGACAGGGCCCATATCCGTGAGTGCGGCACATTGATGCTGAACTTGAATTTCAGGCATGAATTCTTCCTTTCGAAACTAATGTTGAGGAGCGATTTGCATTAACAACGTCAAGCTGATCGCTCCGCTAATCTTGAATCTTTCAATATTTGGCTTTTCACTTTTTTGCAGTGGTCACCAATGCCAGGCCTAAACGGCACATCAATCGGACAACCGGGCCTGTTGAATGTCTGTTGCTATTTGCGGCCTGGCCATCGTGACCAACATTGCGCCTAATCCGATTAAGAGAAGCGGTATAAACGGCTCCAATGGCCAAAACGGCAGCCACAGTACAAGCTCCTCAGAATTCGTCGCTCCGGTCACAAACGCGGAAACCGGCTCTCGCCACAGGTGCCCTGTGGCTGACCCAAGAAGACCCATTGCTATGATGGCGCCTCCCAGCACCTTGAGCGCAAATGGCGCGTGGTTTTCCGGCTCGGTCTTAAGCAAAGCCTTGTGCCGTTTCTTGCCCCAAGCCGCAATCCTAAGAGTGAAAGCAAGGAAGCCTCCCCAATAAAAAATATAGTCAAGCGCTCTTGGGTCCGCATAGGGCTCTAATGTCGGGTAGTAAAAAAGATTCCACCAATAGACACTGAATGCATATCCCCAAAGGAAATAGACACCGCCTTTGTGGATTAGCTTCCATTGCATTGGGTCGACATATTTACGGCCAAGCTGGAAGGACGTTGCCACCATGGCCGCCAGGAACAAGTATCCAACCGTGCCCTCAAGCTCATCGCGGAAATAATAGATATCCTCGAAGTAATATCCGCGGAAATAGGTAGAGACCATGAAAATGTATAAGCCTTGCCAACCCATCGCAACGGCAAAACATAAACCCAGATACTTGCGATTGCGCAGCCACCACATGCCAAATGGTCCCGGAAACAGCGTTTGAAAGGACGAGGCTGCCATCGTGATATAGATGAACGGTATAGCCCACCGCACGGAATACCCGATCATGTCGGATACGCCTTCGCCTTTAGACATGTCCGTATTCATCATTTCAACGAAGATAAAAGCAGACATTGGCGCGGATATGAGCCAAAACAATGACCATCCATTAAAGGCCTTGATTTTCAGTATGCTTTTCAGATCCATGTCTTGCATTCCAATCGCCTCGAAGATCGCCGTGTGCCGTCAACGAGTCTTCAGTCTTGCTCAAGATCAATCCTATTTGATCCGAAGGGGAACTAAAACTACCTACTTATGGTATACTGGTGGACCTTCTCATGATAGTGTTTGATAGAAACGTTTACGTGAAAGTGAATTGGCAGTGTTGAAGCACATCGAAAAACAAGCACTCCACCTTGTTAAAATTAGCATTGCCGTTACGCCATGGATTGTTTCCATGTATTTTCTCTATTGGCTCGGAAAAAGCGAGATATGGACTCCAGAAACGGCGCATCGGGATAAAATTACTATTGCGATCGTCGCTGCCGGGATGATGCTGTCCTTTTTCATTCAATCGTATTTCTCAAAGAACGCAGGAAAATAATTCTACTTGCCTAGCCGCCTGATTCCTTTTTTGGAAAACCCTCAGTGACTCGCCCGGCGCCTGGCTTGCCAAACGCAAAAGACTTAATCGCTCGGCCAAGCCGACTTTTTAACGGCAGCGCCGCCACTTGCTTTGGCTTCAGTCGCCCAACGGTTCGCGCCGAATCTGGACAATTTTGACCTCTGGAAACGACACTTGCCTGAAATTCAGGCTTTAAAAAAGCGCCCCTTGCCTTGCCAAATTATCACCACTACTTCTATAAAAAATAACATAAAATTATGTACTTGTCTATTTTTAATGAATGATCATTCATTTTCTAATCCTGTCGATGACGTGATACGTTAGGCCTGTCGTTGCGTGAATTCAGCGAGGGCGGTAGACATGCCCACCGTTGGGGGTGAGCACCCAGATATTTTTAAAAGAGCAGGCTTTTTTGAATTCGGAGAATGAGGGAGCCGAATAAGTTATGGCGAAAGCGGACGTTAAAGAAGCTGATCGCAATCCAAAAAGGGAAAGGCGGCGGCAGCAGCTGATCCAGGCAACGATTGATTCAATCGCTAAGCACGGATTTGCCGACACGACTTTGGCTCATGTTTCAAAAGAAGCAGGCCTGAGCGGTGGGATCATCAATTTGCACTTCACTAACAAAGAGACGCTCCTCGTAGAGACGCTTCAATATTTGAGTGATGAATATCAGCAAGCCTGGGAAACCACACTTGCAAAAGCGAAAGGTACAGCAGCGGATAAACTCAAAGCTCTTGTGGCCGTAGACTTTAAAACCTCGGTCAGCGACAGAAAGAAGCTGGGTGTATGGTTCGCCTTTATGGGAGAGGCAAAGTCGCGCCCAACCTACCGAAGAATATCCGAAAGCCAGGAAGACAAATACCACGAAACCATGTGTGGCATCATTCAAGAAATAGTCGATGAAGGCGAATACGAAAACACAGATGCCGAAGACAGCGCGGATATGATTATGGCACTGTGTGACGGATTGTGGTTGTCATTATTACTCAGCCCCGATCAAACCAGCCGACGCGATGCGCACGATTCGATCCTTCGCCTGCTGTCCATGCTGTTTCCAAAACACTTTCCCAGATAGATTTAAGCCGCTAAGGCAGCAAATCCTTCATTCTGTAATAGAGCATACCAAGGGCAACCATCTGATTGCCGAACCACTGCCCACCAGGGATAGGCGTATGTGGCACTTTGTTAAAGATGTCAAAGCGCTCCATGGAACCGGTCATGGCATCGGCCATGATATTGCCGACAATATGGGACACATTCACGCCATGCCCCGAATAGCCCTGTGCATAGAAAACGTTTTTGGCCGACTTGCCGAGCATCGGCACACGGTTGATCACGATGCCAATTTTCCCACCCCATTCAAAGTCGATCCGAGCATCTTTGAGTTTGGGATACGCCTTCAGCATCCGCGGCAGCATGGTTGCCTTAATACTGCTTGGATCGCGGCCTGAATAATTGCACCGCCCGCCATAAAGCATGCGCTTATCGGCACTTAGCCGATAATAGTCAAGAATGTTTGTCGCCTCACACACCGCGTAATCGCTCGGCAAAATCTCTTGGGCTCTCTCTTCTCCCAAAGGCTCTGTGGCAATAATATAGCTGCCTGCCGGGAATAGTTTTCCTGAAAGCGCTTGCCGCTCCAATCGATGATAGGCACCCCCGGAAAGCAAAACCATCTCTGCTTCAACGGAACCCGTAGCGGTTTGAACCTTTGGCTTGTCCCCATGCATGATCTCCAAGGCAGGAGACTGCTCAAAAACCTTTGCGCCCAAATCTGATGCAGCTTTGGCCTCCGAAAGACATAAATTCAGAGGATGCAAATGACCATTATACATATTGACCATGCCACAATAGTAAATGTCCGTCCCAATCATCGGCACCAACTCGTCACGCTCGACAACGCGAAGCTCATGAGGGAATCCTCGCTCTTTTAGCTCCTCTTCCCACTGATAAAAATCTTGAAGGTGCCGGGGCTTGAAACCGACATCAATATAGCCATCTTTAAAATCACACTGGATACCGTATTTCTTGATCCGCTCCCGGATGATCCGATTCCCCGACCAAGACATTTTATACATAAGGTCTGAAACATCCTTACCGGTCTTTTTTTTGTATTCGGCAATCATGCGCGACTCGCCGCTGATCCCACCGATCAATTGACCGCCGTTTCTCCCCGACGCCCCCCAGCTGATACGATTTGCCTCCAGGAGAACCACTTTGTAGCCGCGTTCGGTTAGCTCTAGCGCCGTAGCCACGCCCGTGAAACCACCACCCACGATACAAATATCGGTCTGCACGTGCCCCTCCAGGCATGGAAACTGAATTCCCTGGATAGCACTTGCTGCATAATACGACCCTGTATGTTCTTCGGGTTTTTGCATATTGACCTTAAACGTTGGAACCGGGACCAAATCTCAAAAGGTCCAGCAGGATGACCGACCCTGTCACACTACAGTACTCCGAGCATATTAGTATATTTTATTGTTTATTTATATATGTTTATGGAATTTTTGTGAATGGCTATTCATCGCCTTGGAGCGGTCATGCCCTGCTTGAGGATGGCGAAGGTCATCGGCACCACGTGCCCTAGACGTTACAGAACCGCCTGACAAATACCGATAGATTTAGCTTGTCTCAATCCAAGTCGTTTTCAGTTCGGTATAATCATCAAAAGCGTGAATAGACTTGTCACGTCCGTTGCCCGATTGCTTGAACCCGCCGAATGGCACGGTGATATCACCGCCAAAATAATTATTGATGCCCATTGTTCCCACACGAACGGCTTTTGCCATCTGAAGCGCCGTATTGATATCACGGCTCCAAACAGCACCGGCTAGGCCGAAAATGGAATCGTTTGCCATGGTAATCGCGTCTTCGGCCTCTCGAAACCGGATCGCCGACATGACGGGACCAAAGATTTCCTCTCGCGCGATACGCATCGTGTTGGGAACATCTGTAAAAATGGTCGGCTCCAGAAAGAAACCGCCACTTTCTTCACGGTTCCGTTTACCGCCAAAGGCCAATTTGGCGCCTTCATTTTCACCAATGCGGATATAATCTGTGACGGTGTCATATTGAGATTGATCAATCAGCGGTCCCATTGACGTCTCCGGGTCGAGGGGGTCACCAGGCATCCATCCGGCTGCCGCCTCAATGACTTTTTCCATAAACGCGTCGTGAATACTCTCATGCACAATCAGGCGCGTGCCCGCCGTGCAAGTTTGGCCTGCATTATAGAACACAGCAACAGCCGCCATCGACGCCGCTTGGTCCAAATCGGCATCTGGGAATACAATGTTGGGGCCCTTCCCACCCAGCTCAAGAAAAGTCCGCTTGAGATTGGACTCGCCCGCATAGGTCATCAACTTTTTACCGACAGGCGTTGAACCGGTAAACGTCTGCCCATCAATGTCCATATGCATGGAAAGATGCTGCCCCAGACTGCCCCCGGGACCTGGTAAAACTTGCAAAACACCATCGGGCAAACCGGCCTCACTTGCCAACGAAGCTATGCGAATCGCGGTCAGCGGGGTGTTGGAGGCCGGCTTCAGGATGACCGAATTACCACTGGCAATTGATGGGCCCAATTTCCACGCAGTCGTCGAGAGCGGAAAATTCCAAGGGACGATGGCCGCAATCACGCCAAGGGGTAACCGCGTGATCAAAGCAAGCGTATCGTGCGGTGTGGGAGCGATCTCACCGTAAATCTTATCGATGGCTTCGCCGTTCCAACGAATGGTCCGCACCGCACTGGGCACATCCACACCAACAGTGTCCGCAATCGGCTTGCCCACATCTAGACTTTCCAGAAGAGCCAATTCGCTCGCATGCGCCTCGATCAATTCGGCCCAACGCATCATGATTTTCTTGCGATCATCGGGCGCCATGTTGGCCCAAACCCCGGAGTCAAACGTTTGCCGCGCCACGGCAATGGCGCGGTCTGCATCCTCCGGACCGCAATGGGCAACCTCACAAAGCGTTTGGCCGGTCCCCGCATTTACCGTGGGGCGCGTTTCACCGGAAAGTGCATCAACATATTGACCGCCGATAAAGGCCCTACCTTCAATCGATAGCGTTTCGGCCTTCTCCAGCCAGTTTGCATGTGTCGGAGCATTCATGATCAGGCACCTCGTCCCAGAATTCCATTTGCCTTGAACTTAGTATGGCTGCGCAAACACCAAGCTGGCAAGAGGCAGCCCGTAAAACCTCCCTTTAGGGACAAACTAATCCCGCCCAACCGCCGCGATCACGTCGAACGGCTTTTTGCTGAATGGGAAAATGGTCGTCACTCGAAATACCTGCCCCATCCAAAGCAGGCGCCAAAATGAGCAAATCGATAACCTATCGAGGCGGCCTCATTCCGTCACAAGCCCCCTTCCGCAACAAATTCGATCCAGCGCCCGCAAATTCCCCATAAGATCAACACAAAGCGGCCAAAAGCTCACAATAATTTGACTGAATTTCCATTCATATTTTATCACTATCTAACTGTTTTAGAATGAATATTTATTGTGACAGTGTGCCTGTTCTGGTCTAGTATTTTTCTCGTCATCGCAAAACACTTGCCCGACGCTAGTGAATTGAAAAGCAGGGGCATTATGGGAGGTGCGCTAGAAGTAATGACATCTCTTTATGTGCTCAAACAGCACAATAGAAGTACCCCATTGGCCTTTGCAACTTGTGCAGACCACGGACAGTTTTCCGGGATACCGTCCGAGACGTGCGCCTCGGCCCGCGCCAAAAGATGATCCCGCGAACGGGGAGGCCAAATAGATGACAGATCAGACAGCGTTTCAATTTACGGATCGGCACGTTCAAATACTGAAATGGGTCATCTATTCGCTGGTCTCGGCCAACTTCGTCTATTATTTGGTTTACGACTTTTCAGCGGCCCTGCACGTGCTGACGGAAAATTCGACTTTTCTGGATTGGTTGGGCACTTATGCCACATCGCTTGCGGTGTTCGCCTGGATCACACTCATCCTGCTTTATGAAGTTGAGACCTATTGGCTCGATTACGATTTCCAAAACCGCTGGGTGCTTGTCGGAATACAAGCCGTCAAACTGATATGTTACGCCCTGATTCTTCAGACGACATACGCCTATATCAGAGAGTGGATTCAAGTTTCCAATGTTGTTCCGCTTGATCAAATATCCGGTCTCTGCGATTTAGCGGGTCTCGATTATTCATTTTTGCGGGGGCTCGATTACACAGAAATCGATGCAAATTCTTGTAGAACAATTGCCACTTCCGGCGACCTGTTCAAATACCCCGAATCTTCCAACTCGCTCATTGTGGTCGACACCGTTACGCTGGCAGGCGCCAAATCTCTTGCCTTATTGGACGTGATTGAAAACCTGACATGGTGGGTTGTAATTGTTTGCCTGGAAGCCACTGTGCGCCTGCAAGACAAGGGCTACCATGACGGGCTTTACATCACCTGGCTCAATCGCACCAAATGGACCTGTTACACGCTTCTTATTGGCATCGCTCTTATTTGGATTAGCGACGGCTATTACGTCTTTGCATGGGATGAATTTCTCTGGATCGCGGGCTTTTCGGCCCTGGATCTCAACCTCTCTGAATGGCGCGATGAATTAGAAGAAAAAGAAGAAGCCGGCACGCTGGGGACCGGTTAAGCACCAAAAATTTTCGAGAAGGGATAGTCATGCATAAAATATTGATGGGATTGAACCGGTTTCGGAACGCATTGATGGCGTCCATTTTTGCATGTCTTGCCATAGCCTTATTGGCCGTTTCAATGGCGCAAGCGGATGACAAACCGAGTATTGCCGTGATCGGGACCGGCGATTTGGGCAGCGCCATGGGATTAAGCTTTGCCAAAGCCGGATATGCGGTGACCTTTGGATCGCGTACACCCGACAGCGAGTCTGTTATCGCATTGGTGCAATCTGCCGGTTCAACGGCACAAGCGGCACCACAACTGGCAGCGGCTCAAAAAGCCGATATTGTGTTTCTGTCGATACCGTGGCCCGCCATGGAGCAAGTGGCTCAGAATCTTGGCGATCTCGAAGACAAAGTGGTCATTGATGTATCATGGCCTATGCAGCAAGCCGAGGATGGATACATGGAGAGTATGATTGAAACGTCGAGCGCAGAAATGATTCAAAATTGGAATCCAGGCGCCAAAGTCGTGAAAATCGGTGCGCCCGGCTCTTACCTGTTCATCGACCCCACTACACTGACAGACAAAACCACCGTTTTTATAGCCGGCAACGACAACGATGCGAAACAAGCCACGGCCGAAATTCTCTTTGCCACAGGATTGGAACCGCTGGACGCCGGACCATTGCGTCATGCGCGTGAAATCGAAGGCATGGGGTTTCTCTATATGGTTCCGTTACTGCAAGAACGCAAAGAAGGATGGGAGTACTCTGCCAGCCGAAGTGCCTATTGGCCTTGCGTTTGGGATATTTCGCAATCCTATGGCCCCGTCAATGACAAGGCGATCCTTACGGATTTCCCAAAAAGTGAAAGCGCTCCGGAGCGCTGCCCCGAGGAGTAATTTATTCAACAAGGATGCGTAAGCGATGAGCTTCAACACACATGATCGCAAACTCGGCATGGACCGAAAAATCTCGCGCCGCGACCTCCTAAACGGGGCCACGGCCATGACGGCTACGACCTTGATGCCATCTATCGCTTACGCGGCTCGTGCGACGGCATCGGATAGCCAAGTCTATTACCCGCCTGCACTCACGGGCATGCGTGGCAATCATGACGGCTCGTTCGAAAATGCCCATCTCATGGGCCTGGAAGGCAAACGGGAATGGGGCGCCGTCAGCGAACCGGACATGGGTCTCTATGATCTCATCATTGTCGGCGCGGGAATCAGCGGATTGTCCGCCGCGCATTTCTATCGCAAAGAGAATCCGAGTGCCCGCATTCTTATTCTGGATAACCATGACGATTTCGGCGGACACGCCAAACGCAACGAATTCACGATTGATGGCAAAAAGCTGATCGGATATGGGGGCAGTCAAACTCTGCAAGAGCCGAACGACTATAGTAATGTCGCCAAACAATTGCTGAAGGATCTGAAGGTCGATCTGGATGAATTCTACACAGCCTACGATCAAGAGTTTTTTAACCGCAATGGGCTCAGGGCCGGCATATTCTTTGACAAAGAAAAATGGGGGGTGAACCGCACCGTCCCTTACAATTACGGCTTCTTTGATGGGTATGTTCCATTAGCGCCCAATGACCTGACAGCGGCAGAGGCCGTGGCGCAAATGCCGATTTCAGAGCCTGCCAAGAAAGAGTTTGTACGGCTGCTAACTCTCGATGAGGACCAAATTCCTGAAATCAAGGGCGAAGACAATAAGTGGGACTATCTCTACAGGCTCAGCTACAGAGACTTTTTGACCAACCATATGGGCATCACCGAGCCGGAAGTCTTTGAGGTTTTACAAAATCTTGCCAGCGATTTCGGCTTGGGCATTGAGGCCGTGACCGCATCCGGCGCCATTTTCAACAGCGGCCTCCCAGGCTGGGCGGCGGCGGGCCTGCCGCCTGATGACGAATCCGAACCCTATATTCACCACTTCCCCGACGGCAACGCCTCAATCGCAAGGCTCTTATTGCGGAACATGATTCCCGAGACTGTACCCGGCCAAACGATGAGCGATATTCTGACCGCTCCGTTTGACTATGCCAAACTCGACACAAAAGAGTCTCTAGTCCGCCTGCGATTGAACAGCACGGCAGTCGAGGTCAAGCACGACGGCGAGCCGAACACCGCCAAACGCGTGCGCGTGACCTATATACAAGACGGCCAAGCCTGCCAGGTCCTTGGCAAGTCGATTATTTTGGCCTGTAACAATTCCCTCATTCCGTTTCTTTGCCCCGAGCTACCTGACGCCCAACGCGAAGCGCTAACCTATGGCGAAAGGACACCCATCCTTTATACGTCGGTCGCGCTTGGTAATTGGCGCGCCTGGAAGGAAATGGGCATAGGGTCTGTCGTTGCCCCAACCAGTTATCACGTCCATGCAGGCTTGGACTTTCCAGTTAGCCTGGGCGGATATAAGCATTCTCAAAATCCGGATGAACCGATCATCGCTCATATGGAACGGTTTCCCCATGTCAACAATGAGGGGCTTACCTCCCGTGAAAATTATCGCGCCGGGCGGTATGAATTGTTATCGACACCCTTTGAGACCATTGAACGCCATATCCGCGAACAACTCGACGGCATGCTGGGAGAGGCTGGTTTCGATGCGGCGAATGATATCAAAGGAATCACCGTCAATCGCTGGGCGCATGGCTATTCATTCTTCTACAATCCTCTCTTCGACAAAGTCTATGATGATCGCAATGACGAACGGTATCCCCATGTCATCGGGCGGCAGCCTTTTGGCCGCATTACCATTGCAAACGCGGATTCGGGGTCGAGGCCGCTTCTGGATTCGGCCATTGATGAGGGTTACAGGGCGGTAACGGAGCTGCTCAGCCTCTAACGAAAGATGGTCGATATATGCAGAGTATAGGCCTCAGATCCAGGCTGGCATTCGGCGCGGCGGGTATCCCCCTCGGCATTATTAGAACCGGTATCGACTTTTTTCTTTTGTTCTACTATAGCCAGATTATCGGCTTGTCCCCGGCTCTTGCGGGCCTGGCGCTCGCCATATCCCTCGGATTTGATGCCGTTTCGGATCCGCTTACAGGCTATACATCCGACAACTGGAAATCACGAATCGGCCGACGGCATCCTTTTATGTATGCCTCCATTCTTCCCATGGCGGTCCTCTACGTTGCCATATGGTATCCCCCTTTTGGCTCGGACAATCAAACAGCCCTGTTTGCCTATCTGTTGGTGGCAACAATTCTGTTGCGCCTGTCCATGACGCTCTTCGATATCCCTTCCAATGCGCTGGTACCGGAGCTGACTTCCGATTACGACGAACGCACGAAAGTTGGTTCGTTCAAGATTTCCTCTGTCTGGATCACCAGCGCCGTCTTTTCGATTATGATGTACAGCTTCTGGCTGGCCGACACCGAAGAGCAAGCAGCAGGTGTATTGAATACAAACGGCTACCAACAGGCCGGCTGGATCGGTGGCATGATCGTTTTGGTGTCGGTTTTGCTCGCCTCTTTAGGTCTGCGGCACGAAACATCCCGCCTTCAGAACGGCAAAGGGCTGAAGAATCTGAGGACCTCACAGATTTTCAGTGATCTTCGGCGCTTGTTGAAAAACCGCTCCATGCGGGCCGTGCTGTTGTCCGGCCTCGCCTTTGCGGCCGCCAACGGCACCTCGGCGGCGTTCTGGATCTATGTTTTCGCATCACTTTACGGCCTTAACAGCGAGCAACTATCTTTGCTGGTTTTCGGTGAGCTCATCGGCGCCGTCGCCGCCTTTTGGGCCGTCGATAAGTGGGCGGCAAAGGGCGACAAAAAGTCGACGGCGATCAAACTGTTGATCTTCTCGGCCTGTTTCAACTTTGTCATTGCGCCTTCTTTTCTCTTGGGCCTGCTCCCCGCGGGCGGTACGAACGAACTCCTTGTGGTTTTGATCATCAGGAATGTGATTGATCTGGCCACATGGATTATGTTGCTTTCGGTCATGTATTCCCTCTTCGCCGACGTCACCGAAAACATTCAATTGGAATCCGGCGACCGCGAAGAAGGTATTATCCTTTCGGGACAGACCTTCATCGACAAAAGTGCAGCCGCACTTGGGACACTCATCGCCGGCACTGTGCTTACGCTGATTCAGTATCCGGTAGAGACCGAGACCGTAGAAATCACATTTGAGATGCAGGTGAGATTGGGGATGAGTTCAGCCCTCACATGGACAATCCCATGCCTCATCGCGGCATGGTGTTTGACAAAATATGAAATCAGCCGTTCATCCCATAAGCAGGACCTGGAGCAATTAGCTGAAAAGAACCCTTAAAGTTAGAAGCTCCATTTTGAAGTTAGAAGCTCCACTTCAGCCGTCATTCGAAGCTCGCTTAAAGCGAGTGGACAGATCTGTAAAAGCCTATCCACTCGCCTATATCAGCGGGAGCATTCCAGAAACTTGGACGCATGCTAATACGCTTAGCCGTCGGCAGCCGTAACGCGAGCCGATACAATTTCACGGCCGATTCCGGCGAATTCATCGGCCATCCAACCCTGAACGACAACCTTGTCGCCTTGCTTTACGCTCAGTCGCTTGATGGTGTGGACGTCAATAGTATCGCCCGTGCTGTCGCTCACAATGACAACTTGCTCATTCGGATAGGCAGCTTTAACCGTTCCGGAAAATGCGACACCGCCTGCTTCGGGAAGCTTATCAATGGCGCCGTACTCTTCACCCTTCCAATCCGTATCGTCGTCGAAGAAGTAATGAACGGTCGTTCGATAGATGACATCACTATCGGTCTCAACAGATGCAGTTGCCCTCTCAAGTACGGTAATGTTCACGGCATCAATTTCACTACCGATACGGAGGAACCCTTTATCAATAAGACTAATGACCTTCACACGATCTCCTTTACGAAGATTGAGGTCTCGATCACTTTCAACCCGAATGCTTTCCCCCTTTGCATCAACGAGAGAAAATTCATTTTTACCGTCCAGATCGCCGACGGACCCAAACACTGTGACGCCACCTTCATCTGGCAGCTTATCAATAATAGCTGCTTCATATTTCTGAGCCATGGCATGCGCACCAGCGAATACCGGTGTAGTGGCCACCATCAGACCCAGTGTTACAAGCGCTGTTGTAGTACGAAAAGACATCTTTTTTACTCTCCTTGCCTTTCAAAAATGATAAAAATTATGGGCATAAGAAGAGTATGAGAGGCGCAGTTAAGTTTCGACAATGAGGAGCACCGCTTCTCCTAAAGTATCTATAAATGTGCGGCACCGATATGAACCAAGCTTCATCGAACCGTCTTTTCTTCCCTTTGATCTAAACCAGGCAGCCATGTTCTTAGCCGCAGCGTCACGATGAAGGGAAAAACGCCAAGCGCCAGAATAACGGCAAGTCCCGCACCCAAAACGATTTCAAGACCAAAGCGTACGGAAGGAGGGAAATCGGAGAGTGCAAAGACCGAAAAACCTATCATGATCGTGAGAGTGGATATAACTGCCGGCCATGCTTGCGTATCGAGAGCGGCCTCCCAAGCTTTCCACTGCCGTAAGGTCTTCGATGTTGCTTCCCGCAAATTGCGCTTCGCCGTCACGGTCAAATGAATCATGTCATCAACAATGAGGCCTAAACAAATATTAATGGCAGGTGAAGAAATAATATCAATAGGAATGCCGATAACGCCAATCGTACCCAGCACAAGAGCGCAGATACTGGCCGCACAGATCATCACACCCAACGCAACCATAAAAGTGCCAGAGAGAATGAACGCAATCACACCGAAAAGCGCGATCAATGTTAAAATTCCCGTTGTCATACTTCTAGCGACCGATTGCGCTAATTCTCCTTGGAGAAAATAGGTCCCACCCAAGTTTTCAAGCGCAAAGCCGTGCAGCTCGGGCATTCCTTCGATCTCGGTGACAATTTCTCGGCGGTCCCGGTCGCGCCCATTCTCATTCATGCGCAACATGAAGAGGGCCTTCGTTCGATCCTCATTGACAAAACTATTTGTCACGGAGCCATACTCCGGTTTAGACAAGATATTGAGTAGCATATTCCAAGGCAGAAGCTTTCCAAGCCAATGCTGATCTCCCTCCGCCATAATCACCGGTAGAGAAATTACAGAACCCACGCTTTCATTTTGCGCCAAAGCTTGCTGAAGATCCCACATTCTTTCATAAGAATTGTCATTATCTAATGTTCCGCCATCTTCCCGGCGGATCACAAGGAGTAGCGGATTGCTGCCACCATTTTCATCGACAAAATACAGCCCCTTATATAGCTCCGACTTTTCTTCAAAGTAGGACAAAAGACTGGGATCCGTATTCAGTTTTGGTATTCCGATAGCGCCTAGGAGGGTCGCCGTGCCCAGAACAACAAGCGTCAAACTCAAGGCGACTTTCTTACCGAGTGGAAATTTCCGTGCCAACGCATAGGTAAAGTCAGTCGGGTCGACCTTGGACAGCCTTAGGAATGCCGGAAAAATAGTGTAGGCCGCTACCAAAGCAGCGGCTGTGCCAATTGACCCACCGATACCAAGTTCATTAAGGGGCTTAGCCTCCGCAAAGATCAAGCTCGCAAAGCCGAGAAAGGTGGTGAGCGCCGCCCAAAAGGATGCGGGCAATGTGTGTGACAGCACTTCTCGAAGCCGAGCGTCTTTATGGTCCCGCGCTGCGTTACACCAATTGGAGATAAGAAAAATAACGTGAGACAAGGTGAGAACAAAAACGATCGTCCCTAAATTTGCCGTCAGAATTCCCAATGGAATGCCTACCATGCTTTGAATCACCAATGTCAACATCGCGGCACTGATACATGCGACTAAAGCACCAGCGACGACCAACGGTGAGCGAAAAACCAAGAGGAGCATAATTGCGCTCAGAAAAACGGCACCGAGCGTAAAAACTTTCATATCTCGTGTGAGATTGCGCCGGATTTGCTCAACGATATACGGCAACCCGGAAATGCGGATGTCAAACCACTTGTTCTCTTCTTGCTCCACAATCCGTTCGATAGATCGGACAAGAGGTGTGAAATCGCTGGTGCCGATCGAAACAATAATGAAGCTCGACTCTTCCTGACCACCTATCAAGAGTCTTTGCCATAAAGGGTTTTCACGTGCTGCCTCCAGGTCGTCTGGACCGTTCGTGATACTCTGAATATCTTCCACACCGGAGACAGAGGCAATGCGGTTAGTCAACGTGCCGATTTTTTCGATATAATTGGGATCGGCTAGACTGCCGGCGGTTGTGACATTGAGGAGTATTTTTTGTTGAAACGGAAACTCTTTCTGAATCTCAAGATCTTGCTGATAAATTTCACTATCGCTGGAAAAGAAGAAATCTGGTGTGATCTTGGGTTCCAGGTCAACCATGGTCACAAAAGCGATGAGGATCGCAATGACAAAAATCGGAGCCGATAAAAGCCCCAACTTTGCGATCATTCGCGCATTATCGAAAGACCGCATCACGGAGAGAATCTCGCGCGGCAAATCCGCAAGGCACGAATTTCAAAGACAACATACCTCATGCCTAACCGGTACCCCCCAACCAACCTTGGTCATCTTTAAGAACGTATCGCTCCTGATGATTTTCGAAAATGCGCTTTACCTCTAGAAACCGCTCGGTCACTTGGTCTTGAGACTCCTTTACCCGAAGAGCAGTTTTACACGACGCGCTCAGTCGCTTAGCATGTGACAATAGAATATCTATATTTTCGCTCTCCATGTCAGCACCTACATCGGCAATGACCTTCAACATATGTAAAGATGCGTTCAGGTCTTCACAGACATATGGGCGCGCGCCTTCAAGAATACTTTCGCAAAAGTGACGAAACGTTATCGGATAGGTGACAATGCGAAGCTTACCGTCTTGATCATGGCGCCGATGATCCGGGATCTTCCTTTGTCCCAATTCTCTCAGAGCACATTTAAGCCAATTCATACAATTGATGGCTGTATGGGGATCATTGAGGCCAGGCGACAATGCGCGAGCGATCATTTCAACCAATTGATCCGATAAGAATAAGATATTCTGCGATGGTGTACGCTCCTGACCAAAAGCCAAACAACCGCAAAGCTCATTGCTAATATTTTCGGTCAATCGTTCAGCGGGAACGACAAGCATGACAACATCATTTTCCGTTGTAAAATCACCAGGCCGGTATTGCAGGCGAATCAGAAGATCGTATTGGCTGGCCACATTCATCAACCGGGCTTCATCAAGCGTCTCGATAAAGCCATGGCTGCGAGCTCGAATTTCCGCCGCCATTTTAAACGCTTCGGCAGACGGAAATTCGGCAACGTGCGAGTCATCATCTTCTTCCTCATCACCAAGTTTCTCCGGAAACATTGCCCGAATATCACATTTTAGCTGATTGCCGATTTTGCCTGTAATGTTCGAGATATTGATGGTTTCTGGAATATGATGGATAAAATAGATCAGAACAATCACACTCGCCATCGCAAGACCCAGTGCGAACAATATCGAAAAGTGCGGCACGAAAGCTACAATCAGATCTTCCGAACCTCCTGGGCCTTCCTCAGCATTGCGCACACTAAGGAGCGTGAGCAAGCAGTACACAAATGTGGCGATAAATGTACCGAGCGTGACCTGGTTACCTTTATCGCGCATAAAATTTCCGATCAAGCGCGGGCCGAACTGCGAAGATACAAAAGACACCGACACGATGGTCATCGAGAAAGTCACACCAGCAACAGTGATCATGGACGCAGCAATTGTCGATAGTAGAACCCTGGCGCCTTCAGGCTGATCCACATTCAAAAGCTGGAAATTATTGAGCCATCCAGATTCCCAGCTTCTATCGAAATAGTTGGTGCCAAACGACAGAGCTACGGCCGTAAAAACCATAAGTAATGGAATGAACCAATAGCTCGCCTGGATATCATGATAAAGTTTAATGAGCTGAGTTCTCATGATCGGAGCTTTCTTTGGTTGTAAATGGAAGGAGATCAATCAAACACGATGCCAACCATTCGGGTTATGGCTTGATTGCAAGCAACTTTTGGATTTCTTCGACTTTTTTGTCTACGAACAGAATATTTTCAATATGGATAATCTCTTTTTTTGCACCACTGGTCGTCAGTCTCAGGTCCCCTGAACCAAGACCCAGTATAACATTGGTGAAAAAGTCTTCACGATGCTTCTGAAAGAGCAAGCCGCGCGTGTCAAAACTGTTTTTGGCGTTGCCGACAAACCTTTCTTCCGTCATTTGACCGGGCCGAATGACCCAATACTTTGCACGATCAAAGACAAAAAAGGACAAAGACCAGACAATAAGCAGGGATGTGGAGAAAAAGAGATAGAATCCCATATTCATGTGAATGGAAAGATCAGGTACAAGCTCCAAGATCGAATCAAGCGCACCCAGCCAGCCCAACAAGGACACAAGAAGCGTCACGGACATAATGGCCACAATCGAATACATGCCCCGTAGACGTGCCGTCGTAAATGTAATGACCAACAGAACAAGTGTTGTGTAAGCGATTCCTAATCCCGATCCATCGTAGATATACTCAGACCCGTCCGCGTTCAGTCGAACCCTGTCGCCAGAAAAGTAGCTGATGGCCGCTGCAACATAGCCGAAAAGCCATACGGGCCACCAGTAGAATAAACGAGAATGACTGTGAAGTGTAAGAGACGGAAGATTGTCCAAATCTTCCGTCTCATCTGGTTCTTTGTAATCAATATCACTCATCGTGTGCCTCGCGCTTCCGGTTCATTCCACAATCAAATACTCATTCCACAGCAGGGTTCGCGAAAGACACCTAGCAAAACAAGTCGTTATTCAAATTGCTTTGAGATCGTCTCAATGACGTCATCGATATCAAACGGTTTGCTGATGTGGTCGATAGCGCCCAGATCTTGCGCTAATTTAACTGTCTTGCTATCATTCCGCACAGAAAAGACAATCACATTCAATTCCGGTAATTCCTTGCTCACCACCTCTAAGACGTCCAACCCATCCATGTCAGGGAGCCCCAAATCAAGAAGCATCAAATCAATTGTCTGTGCTCTAAGAGCCACGAGGGCGGCTTTCGCGCGATCCGCCTCGACAACGTCGAAGCCTTCGTCTGTTAAGGCCCGTGATACACAGAATCTGATCGTCTCCGCATCATCCACAACGAGTATTCTCGGGGGCTGCGCCAGACGTGCGCTCGATACAGTATCCCTTGGCGGTATGGCTTCACCAATCTTCACAATTTGGGTTTCTGATCTTTGAGCCTGCAGGGTCATTTATCCTCATCTTTCTGTCTTGAACGCTCTCAATCACTTAGGCAAAATGTCAATCTCAAGTGATCGAGCCGTCAAAACGGTTGCGATAAGAATATTTATGCTCTGTCCGCCGTTAAATTGCAGCACGCCGTGTATCAGGCATCATAAAGAGAGCATAAAGATCGGCAAAAAGTTAACGAACGGCCTTCGGCGGCTCTTTACGAGGCGCCTGATCCGGCGACGCGGGCGGAAGTTCCTCCGGGCTATTGTCAGGTTCAATTTCCGGCGGCTGCTCCTTGGGTTGCGGCACTTCCCGCGGCGGTGCCTTTTTATCGGGTTTATCATCATCCGCGGTGGCGGCACGAAGTTGAGATAGTGTCATGAGGTTTCCTCCTGTCGTTGAATATTCATCCGTTTCCGCCGGTTCAAAGGATTCCGGAGATACAACTTGTTCACGCGAGGCATTTTATGCAGCATTGTCTTGCGCGGCATCGGAAGCTCGCGCGAAGGCCAGCGGCTCCTTGAACGTCAAAGTACGATACGGGAAGGGGATTTCGATTCCCGCCTTATCCAATGCGGACTTCACAGCCGTCACCACTTTGTCTCGGGACCGCCGAATATCAATCGGTTTAGACCCGGTCCACCAAGTGATTTCAAAGTCAACGCTACTGTCGTTGAACCCATGAGCAAAAACTTGGATACCCTCATCGGACATTACGTCATCAATTTCGTCAACGGCAGTTTGGATCACTTCCCTGGCAGTATCCACATCTTCGCCATAAGCAATACCACAAATGATTGACGTGCGGCGCTGTTCGCGATCAGTCCTTATCGTGACCGGTTCTTTAAAGAGCATAGCGTTTGGCACGACGACCCGCTGACCGTCTGTACGTCGAATATAGGTATCGCGGATGGTAATATCCTCAATGCGTCCTTCAAGGTCGCCACACATAATATGGTCTCCGAGACGAAACGGTTCCCGAAAAAGGATCAAAATACCCGCAACAAAATTTTCAAAAATATCCTTAAAGGCAAATCCAATGGCAATGGAACCAAGACCCAGAGCCGTCAAAAGATCCGCTGGTGTCACACTTGGGAAAATGATTGTACACGCTATCAATACGCCGGCAATCCACAAGCCGGTGGTCGCTAACATCTTAAACACATCGATCAAGGACCGGCGCATTCTCATGCGCCTCAACGCGGCATCCAATGCACGGCGTACGAGCACGACGACAAGCCAAGTGATCAGCAAAAACAGCATAGCCATGCCGATTTGCGGAAGCGCCTGAACCATACCAATCCAAAGCTGCTGCAACTGTTCATTCAACTTGGCAAATGTATCCATGTTCTTCTGATCCTTCGATGTAAAGCTCGGTGCGGTAATATGCCTAACCGGCCGACTCCATCACCAACGGCACGTCTAGCGTGCCCGATGCACTGTCGCGTAACTTAAATCGCGCTTCGGTTACCCGCCAGTCATGCAGATGGTGAAGGCAATCTTTGACATATTGTCCACGATCCTTCTGGTAATCGAGATAGTAGGCATGCTCCCACACATCGCAGCAATAGAGCGCCAACTCCCCTTTTTTCATCGGGATATCAGCATTCTGCGTACCCTGAATTTCCAGCTCATCGCCAGTCCACACCAGCCAAGCCCATCCGCTGCCGAAAACACCTTTTGCCTCTTTCAAGAATGCGTCATGAAAGTCTTGCAAGCTCCCAAAATCGGTTCGGATCTGTTCAGCCAGCTCGCCCGCCGGTTCCCGTTGTCCGCCCGGCGCCATGCAAGACCAATAGAAAGCATGATTCCACGCTTGGGCAGCATTTTGGGAAATTTTGGTATCGCCCTTTGAATCCGAAGTCTCAATAATCTCAGCCAGAGACATTGTGTCATATTCGGTGTCGGCGATTGCCTTGTTGACTTTATCTACGTAACCTTTTTGATGACCATTATGGTGAAGTTCAACCACCTTGGCCGAAATGTGAGGTTCAAGATCATTTGTCTGAAACGGTAATTCTACGAGATTTATGGACACTTCAATTTCCTTCAAGCATTGATAATCAGATCCACTGACCTGCTTTGATTTCACCTAGCGATAACCTAAGACCATATCATAGTCTCTCTTAACCGCGGACAGCCGATTATGAAGGGGGCAAAAAGCGCTGATACTTTTTTCCACCCCACGATCGTGCAAGCTATAGCTTGGGAGTCGATCTTCCGTCGATCAATCCAAAAATGAGCGAAACAACAAGCAGCGCCAGAAAAATGAAAAACAACAACTGGGCAATACCTGCCGTCGCTGAAGCAATACCGCCAAAACCAAAAATACCGGCGATAATTGCAACAACAAAAAACATTAGTGCCATACGCAACATTTTAACTTCCTTTCTATCTCAAGCTGGCTGGGGATCAGTAACTCTTATTTCTCTCTGCAGCGTTCTCGATACCGTCGCCGGCAGCTTCGATATCTTCGCCCACGCCTTCAATCGTGTTGCATGCCGATAGAGCGAACAAAGTCAAAAAAGACGCTGCAATCAAACCAATATATTTCGATGCGATTGACATGGAATTTCTCCTGCATACTTAGTTCTATAAAAAACTGAATCCACAGTGAAGTTATCAAGTGGCGTGTTAGAGTGCGATACGATCAGCTAAGTTGATGCGTCAAGAATGCATAAAGCTGTTTAACGGCAAGGCGACATCGAAATACGGAACGAAACGGCCACCGATCCGGATTGAGAATCGGCGACCATTAAGGAGATAAAGCGCAAAGCAAGTGTACCTTGACGGGAAGCTTCAAACGGTTCCTTGCCTACCTTCAGGACAGGTCGCTTAGAATATCTTCGATGATGCTATCAATTTGCTCCAGCAATGAAATATTTTGCTGCGACAATTCTTGCCTGAGCTGACTCACTGAATGTCTCATATTCATCACAGCCACCGCGTCATCTGTCCCACTACTCAATACGGACAAAGCGTCTTCGGCAATATCAAGCGACTGTTGAGCGCCAGCGTACTCACCCTCAGCAACGAGAAACCGGGTCAGTTCGATGTGATCACGCGCCTGCAGTCTTGCCGGAATCATCATCTCATCACGATCATTCAAGATCTGCGACTGTATTCTCAAGATATCAAAGCGGGCACTGGTATAATCACCTTGATCAAGCTCCGCTTTAGCCTCCAAGAGCTGCTCTCTCACATCTTTGTAGTCCACATTATACGAAATATACCGTACTTTCGCTTCTTCTATACTACCTTTCGCAAGCGCATCAATGTTGATTAAGCCGTCGATCGAATGTGCAGTCAGCTCGGCGCTACCGGCAGGCATTATGGCTTGATCCGGCTCAAGCATATGGCCGAATCGCACATCAATAACCTTGCGCTCGCTATAATGACGAGCATCAAGGTCATTGATGCGATTATCTCCATTCCTATCCCTCTCGATCAACTTATCAAGCTGTAGCAGCGCCTTCACCAACTCTCCTCGACCATCAGAATACAATTCATTATGCATTGCAATCTGAGCGTCATAGAGTGTCTCAAGGAAGCTCTGTACGGAAATATTCCTGAAGACATCACCGGACCGATCATCATACGAAGTCACGCCTGTTCTCACACGGTCGGTTTGAACCGCTTCGAACATCATGACGGTGTTCATATTTTCGACAGAAGAGTCGGAACTCCCCGCATTGACGCCGGCAATCGCAATAATGCCCGAAACAATGGAGGTTGCACATAACAGTCCTATCTTACTCATGATCGACCAACTTTCCTCTTTGCGTGAACCAAAGATTAGTAATTTTTATTTCGTTCTGCAGCATCTTCTATAGCGTCGCCGCCGGCCTCGATATCCTGGCCGACACCTTCCACCGTGTTGCAAGCAGACAAAGCGAATAGACTGATAAATGAAGCAGCAATCAAAGTGATAAATCTTGAACCAATAGTCATTTCGTTTCTCCTCAACTATTATAGATCGTGAATTGATCTGAAGTGACTTTACGGCTGGCAAGATCAGCTCGCGATGGGAAGAGACGGATAGATGTGTCAGGAATGCATAAAATTTGAACAATTGGAAAAGAGCGGATCGATGACGGATTGCGCTTCTTTCTCAATGAGAAGATGGGTAAAGATCCCAGTTCAAGACCAGGAGATTTCATGAGCAGAAAAGGGCCGAATTCGAATCATGGCCAACAGTGCCACCGGTTGCTGGCCGCATTTCGGCTGGTTAAAAAGCGACATTGGCACTTCAAACGGATCAGTGGGGCAAGCGTCCGTTCGGTGCGTTAGATTCGTCAGCCTCAGACTTTGCGTAGACGTAAGCCCGGCCGATATCAACCCGCTCTGTGACGGGTTGCCTTACCTGATTGGCTTCCGAAGACCCATTAAACCCCCGCATGAATGCAGTGATAAGCGTTTCCGCCCCTGCGACCCATTCATTTGATTGAGGAAAAGGTGAAATCGACTCCTTAACCTTGACGACCCGTTTGCTGTAATGCGACGCGGCCAATCCACTGATGACCATCAACATCAGCAGAAGCATCACAGTCATTAGAGAAACCGTAGATCTCGACAAGCCTTCTGACAGCAGGAAGGTATAAAATTCAAAACAGCCGAACAGAATAAGCGCTGACGCCAGAATGCCCAATACAAGCGTGGCAATCAAACCCTTTTGGAAATCGGCGGCAGCGTCTGACAGGACAGACTCTTGCGGGAGAGCCTGTCCTATCGCAGCAATCGCGAACTGCTTTAAAAGATTTGACCGTGAGGCCCGCATTACCTTCTCCTCAGCAATGAGCTCAAGAGGGCGCCACTCACAAAAGCAACGGCAGCCGTGGTAAAGGGGCGATCCTTGATCGCTGTTTCAGCTTGCGACTTGACTTGATCGAATTGCTCTTGTTCTTTTTGAACAAAATTACGGACTGTTTCGCCAGCATCCTGAGCAACCTGTTCGAGATTCTGCTTATGCATGACCATTTTGCTCATGCCGTTTGTTGCCGTTCTTTGGGCATGATCTGCAAGGATATTTTTAATCTCAGCAATGTCCTCTTTAACTATTTTGAGTTCCTGTTGTGTCGTGGCCATCTCAAATCTCCTTCTATATGTTCAACGATGGCCAAGGTGCCGATAACTGCGTTAGTTTGCGATCCGGATGGCCTGCCGGCCTCATAAAGATCCCATAAGCCCCTAGTCAGACAGTCCATTGGCATCCTTTATATCCAAGGCTTTCCATGCCAAAATGAGGGTCGCCACGAGCAAAATGACCACCACGACAAGCGTGGCCCAGAGGCCGATCGTGTAAAGCAAAGGCAGTGAGAGGGCGGTGACAAATCCACCGCCGACGATTGGCTCGTATAGCGGCTGCTTCAAACTAAAACCGCCTCGAGCACCTGTTTTATCGTTGGGATCGATCACTTTCATCAGCAATAACCCGGTGGTTGTTGAGCCCGTCGCATGGGCAAAATCCGCGATTCCCCGTGTCCATGGCGCATCTCGGTAAAATCTCGGCGCGATTAGGAAGAATACAAAAAGATTCCAGCCAACCCCAGCGGCCACCAAAAGTGCCAGAATCTCCCAATTCGATGCGATCGTTTTCAGCGACAATGTGGCAATCGCCACAACGATCAGCATATCCAATAAACTATGGCTCAAGGAATGCAGATGTTGGGCATTCACTTGGTCATCAAGTTTCAACCTGGTTAAACCAAACTGTACTAGTCCCCCGCCGATCAACGCCAATGGAAACAAAGGAATATATTGAACGACACCATCTTGAATGTCTGCAATCACAAGCGATTCCAAAAACAACGCCGCTTCCTTCAAAAACCAACCCAAAAACACCGCTATACCCAACAACCCAAAATGCAAAATAAGTGTGTCTGCGGAATAATGCTGCTCTTTTCGGTGTTGCTTGGCGGCCGCTTGCGCTTCATCACCGGGTATTTTTTCGCTCAAATGATCCTGCTTTTTTTCCTCGGGTGATTGCATTTTGTCGCGGCTCACCGCGAGGTTGATGAGCATAAGACCGACCAAAATGGCAGCAACTTTGCCCGCCGTTGCCATTCCCAATGCCAAATCATACCCCTCTTCAAACCCCAATTGCCTATAGGTGTTCCCCAATCCCGCGGCCGTGCCATACCCGCCTTGAAATCCAATCGCAATCAGTGCACTCGAGAGCGGATTTGAACCGAAATATGGAATCAAGACGATCAGAGCCAGCAGGATACCGACGATATACTGTCCCCAAGCAAGCATGTAGCCGGTGAGGACATGGGGCGACGCCTTGGACCAAAGACGCTGAAATTGCGGGATGGGTTTTCCCATGAGCAAAGCCGCAAAGACAATGGTAATGAGAAAGGACGGCAGCTGCTTCCATATTTCGTAGATCCTCCCCATGCTCTCTTCAATGGGCAAAAGTAAGGTGATCTGCGGACCCAATAGTTGAGGTCCGATCACAAGTCCCAAGAGGCCGCCGACCACCGCTGCCGGTAAGTACAGTCTCTCCAAGAAGGGAATCGTATTTCTGAGGACCGCACCTGCAAAGGTTAAAATAACTGAAGCCAAGAGAGCAACGAGAATAGCCGAAATCTCATAGCCGGACGTATCCATCATTGTTTAATCCTTTTTGGAGCCGCTCTGGAGCGTAGGGGGAGATGGTATCGTCGCTTCGTTGGAACCTGAAACCTTATAGCCGAAAACAACGCCCGGCACAGAAAAATTCACCCTTTCGCATCGCTGGTATGACTTTGCAAAGGGCGTTGGTAGATAAAAGGGGTACTAGTAGATAACAGAACAAACGGCGATCAGCAGGCACAGGCTCGATTTACCAGAGGGGCGCCGGGGGTTGGCAGGCTTGATGAATCCGAGCGACTCATACCCAGCTGATCGCCCAAAGATCTAACTATTGCGGTTTTGCCATTCTTCGATTGCCTTTTCGGCTTCTTCTTTTGATTTTCCGTAGCGCTCTTGAAGTTTCCCAGAGAGCTTGGTGGCATCGCCATCAATTTGGTCAACGTCATCGTCCGTGAGATCGCCCCATTCTTTTTGAACGGTGCCTTTGAGCTGTTTCCATTTACCTTCTAACATATCTCTGTTCATGGTTTTTCTCCTAATTTGCCGCCAACAAGTCTTGGCTATGATTTCGACACTCCTACATTTTCCATCAACGTGAAATGCGGCCTCCACCATGTTCCCATTAACCCAGCATAAATCTGTGCTTGGCCACTTGCGTCAATAATGACGAGGGCTTTGACCCTATTTATCGCTTTTTTATGAACTTTCGGCTCGTCACAATCGCCGCCTGATAGCAAGAGAGGTATTCTGCAAACAGAAGAAAGGAATTAAAATGAACATTGAAACCATCAAAAAAGTTGACGACGAACCAGTAGACATTGGGGTGAAGAAGGAGAAACGCGCCAAAGTCGCTGAAAGCCTCTCCGGGTTTCTCGCGTCGACCTATACACTCTATATGAAAACCCTGAATTATCATTGGAATGTTACCGGGAAAGAGTTCTCATCTCTGCATAGCTTATTCGAAACCCAATACGAAGATCTGCACAAAGCAGGCGACGGTATCGCCGAACGCATCCGAGCATTGGGCCATTTCGCGCCGGGAACATTCCGACAATTTGCAGAATTATCGGCGATTGAGGAAGATCAGTCTCTGCCGTCGGATAGCGATCAAATGGTCGAAAATCTTTTGCAAGACAATGAAGCTTGCTCCAAACATGCCAGAGAGGTTTTGGAAGCGGCTGACGAAGCGGATGATGACGTGACGGTGGATATGATGGTCGCACGTATGTCAATCCACGATGAAGCGGCTTGGATGCTCAGAGCCACACTTCAATAAGGCAAGTGATTTGAGTAAAAAATATATCGCATTGGGCATACTGTCGTTTGTTGCTCTCATCGCCCTGATAATTTTAACGTCTGCTGATGCACAGAATGGTGCAAAGCCAATAAATAATCCAATTGGCGAGATATCAGAGGGCCGTTCAATCGGGGATGAGGTGAGCCTGAACAAGGCACGCTCCAGCTAAGCATCAGCACAGTACAAACTCAAATATGGGCTGATCTCATCAGGCAGATTGCGGGCGCAATCTGCCTTTTCGGCGCTATTGAGACGCATTCCATATGGAGATTTTATGCACGAATCTGCGAATATACACTAAAAAAGCGGTTTATAGAGTGCCCGATACAACCAAAAAGATAGTGCTTGTCTGTATTAGTGCCCACCCGAAAATGCCCATTCTGCTTCGCGCGGCGGCAAACAAGGCACGGGACATGGGTGCGTCTCTCGTGGGATTATATATAGAGACCGATCAGCATCAGGCCCTTGATCAGGACGCATCGGACAGGGTGCTGCAATTTCTGTCTATCGTAGACGACTGGGGCGGCACGGCCTTAACCGTGCCGCAAAATGACGTCCTAGCCGGCATTCTTGACTACATTCTAGCCCAAATGGATGACGGCCACACCATTGCCCACGTGGTTCTTGGCAAGCCTAATCGGGAAGGCTTTGTGGAAGAACTGAGAACAAGCTTTGCGGAAAAGATCGTAAAAGCGCTGTTGAAAGTCGATGTGCCTGTACAGGTGATTCCGCTCTCAGGGAACAACTATGCCCCATCTTGGTTTGACCGACTGCAAGTGGGAGAAGTTAGACTTAAATATATCGCTCTTGCCGTCCTTGGCACGTTTGGTGCGTTAGGCTCCGTCGAGATCGTTTACGAAAGCTTTTCTAGTCTCGCTATCCCCATCGAGTTTTACCATATCGATGCTTTCTTTCTTCTGGCGACGGTCATTATCGCCTTTCGATTAGGCCTCGTGCCTGGCTTGGTTTCGGCCATCGCAGGTTTTTTGGCCATCAACTATTTCTATCTTTCGCCGGTCTACAGCCTCATGGTTGAGCGTCCGGCGGATGGTGTCGGATTGTCGATATTTCTGGGTGCTGCCGTCACCATATCCCTACTGGGTGGATATTCGCGAGCAACCCGGACGGCACTCGTCAGAAAAGAAAAGCGCTCGCAAGCACTCTATACGGTTCATAGCGTTGTCAGCGATGCGAATGATCGATCTGATGCCATGCGTATATTACACCGTGAGTTATTTAACCTTTTGGGGATGGAAATTGCGTTTTTCTTGCCGGAGACCATGGACGCCAAGACAGTGGAAGTTACTTTTCCCGTCAAACTTGAGCTGCCTTCGCGCGACCAAGAGTCCTTGCAATTGTCTTGGCAGCAAATTCGGTCGACAGGCCGCGGCACTAACTTATTCAGCGACTCCTCTTGGCGATTTGAACCCATGACCACGATGAATGAGGAGGTGGCCATTTTGGGTGTTCAGATCCCTCGGGATATGAAGCTGGACCCATCATTTGGCAGACTCTTGACGGCACTGGCAGACCAACTGGCCAATATTTTTGAACGGTTCGAGCTCAACCGGCAAATGAGCGAAAGCAAAATGCGGGAAGAACGGGAAAAGCTGCGCGCAATGCTGCTCTCCAGTGTGTCACATGATCTCAAAACACCACTTGCCTCCATTATTGGGAGTCTCAGCGTTTACAAACGGATGCTGAAATCGGGGCGTTTGAACGAAGACACATCTGCCGAATTAACGGATACCGCGCTTGATGAGGCCCAGCGCCTTGATAGCTTTATTTCAAATATTTTGGATATGACCCGTATTGAAAGCGGCGATATTGAATTCACCTTAGACTGGATCAATCCGTCCTTTCCGATTCGCGCCGTTCTCAAACGCCTGCAACAGCGCCTAAAAGATTACGAGATACATTTCAGCGAACCAAAAGAACCGGTCGAAGTCCACATGGATGAGATGATCACAGAGCAAGTTTTGCAGAACGTCGTTGACAACGCAGCCAAATACACACCCAAGGGCACCCGGATAGATGTGTCTTGCCATCAGACAAAACGGGGCTTTGCCCTAAGCGTGAGAGACCATGGCGAAGGAATACCCGAAGACAAACAGAGTTCAATTTTTGACAAGTATGAGAGATTGCGAAAGACAGATAGTCAAGTTGCAGGGACAGGATTGGGGCTCGCCATTAGTAAAGCTGTGATGGAAAAACAGGGCGGCAGTATAGATGTGCATAACCACCCCGAAGGTGGTGCCGTCTTCACTTTGTTTTTCCCAGACTATCGGGAACTTGAATATGCGGATTAGAAAGTTATGAGTCTAGAAGGAAAGAAAATACTAGCGATTGATGACACAGCGTCTATCCGCGCGTTTTTACGCGTATCATTGGAGGATGAAGGCGCGCAGTTTTACGAAGCAGCGACGGCAAGTGAAGGTATCAAGCTGTGCCAAGATGTATCGCCGGATTTGGTCGTGCTGGATCTGGGTTTGCCGGACCGGGACGGTTTGGATATTTTACCGGAGATCAAGGATATGCAGCCGGGAAACGGGCCGGCTGTGATCGTTTTAACCGTAAGGCGGGGCCGTCAAACACTTAACGAGGCGATGCAAAAGGGCGCCGACGCGTATCTCAATAAACCATTTCTGGTCAATGAACTTTTGGACAAAATCGAACAGCGGTTTATGGAAGCTTGAATTTGCGTCCGCATTTCGATGCGTGGTCATCTACACGCCACAAACGCTATGAAGTGTGAGAAAATACTCTCATCACCAATCAGGAAACAATATGAACAATCTTCCCGACGGAGTGTGCCCGGGTCAAGTAGCGTTGCGCCTCGGGGTTGCAGCATTTTGCGGACTGCTCATCGGACTTGACCGCGAAATCAAACACAAAAATGTCGGGATCAGAACGTTCCTCCTCGTCTGCTTAGGGTCTGCAGGTTTCACCATGATGGTAATTGATATCGTCAACTATTACGCAACGCTTTATACAGACATCAATCCCGACCCGACACGTATTGTCCAAGGGATCGTTACCGGTATTGGATTCCTCGGTGGTGGGGCGATTCTGCAGTCCAATGGCCAAGTCACTGGGGCCGCGACAGGTGCTAGTATATGGGTTTCCGGTGCAGTAGGCGTTGCCTGCGGCTACGGATTTTACTGGAATGCCCTTATCTTGACCACCTATGCTTTTATTATCCTGGTGATTATCGGATATCTGAGAGCAAGATATCGTGACGACATGGACAGCGATAATAAAAGTAGCCCGAACACGAACAATTAGTCACCGCCAGGCAAGCAATCCTCCTCGCGCCGGACATCTTTCAGGATGTCATCAGATTCGGTCGCCAGTATCGTGGCAAGAAGATTGATCTTCGTCCGCATGGTGCGGTGAATCTGCCGCAATGCTGTCATCTGAGTCACAGAGCCGTCAACGGTAGCCGATCCACCGCGGTCAACAAGATCCAAGAAGACTTCGAGCTGACGCAGATCCTCGCGCAGATCGTTGGTTATTTGCATCATCGCATGCTGAATGGGTGCCATTATATCCTCTCAATGTATCTTGGCCCGCCCAGAAGAAATTGCAATTTAAAGTATTTTATAAAATCAATGTACCAACCAAAGATAGCATTAATTTATGTCTGCTTTATACCCAGCAAGGGCTGCCGCATTGCCCATTAATCGCCCCTCATCCAAGTTTAGGATAAAGGGAGATAAACGTGGCGCGGACTTTTCATACTTTTGACGTGATTGTGGTGGGGGCCGGATCGGCAGGTCTGTCCGCGCTGCAAGAGGCCCGAAAACACACCAGCAATGTGATGATGGTACACAATGATGCCGCAAGCGATAGCTGCGTCAGACTGAGGTCCATGCCATCCAAAAATCTTATCCGCATAGCAAAATTATATGACGCGCACAAACAGATGCCGGACGCAGGCATCATTGGCTCAGAACTTCTGACCCCTAGCATTCCCCAAGTACTTGAAAAAGTCCGCGCCGATCAAGACAGCTATATGGATAAAATGTCGAGGGAAATCGATGAGCTCAGACCTTTCATGGTGGAAGGCGAAGCCCGTTTGGAATCACCGACGACCATCCGCTGCAACGGCAAATTGTTCCACGCCAAATCCATCATTGTGGCCACCGGGTCGTCTCCATTGATTCCCGAAAAGTATCGCCCGTTCGACGCGCACCTGATCACCACCGACACACTTTTCGAGCGTCAAGATCTGCCCGAACGTATTGCCGTTATCGGGCTCGATGCAATCGGCTTGGAAATGTCACAAGCTTTTGCCAAGCTCGGCATAGACATCACCGCGATTACCAGAGACGAGGAAGTGGGTGTGGTTGCCGACCCTAAGATCAATGCCACGGTTCGCGAAGCGCTTGCTGAGGATATGAAAATTTGGCTGGGCACGGATCCGGACATTAAATTGACCAGCGAAGGCATCATGTTGCACAGCGATCAACAAAGCACGATTGTCGATGCCATTTTTCTCGCGATCGGTCGAACACCGAACACCGAATCTCTAGGCTTGAAAAAACTTGGCATTGACACCAACGGTGCCGGCGTTCCGCCCTTTAATCGCTACACCATGCAAATACCCGGCTATCCCATCTTTGTTGCCGGAGATGTCACTGATCAACGCGCTGTTTTACACGAAGCAGCAGATGACGGCCGCCGTGCCGCTTACCATGCCATACACGGAGACAAAGGCTATTCACCCCGCTATGCTCAAATGCAGGTGGTCTTCACCAAGCCTACCACCGCCGTTGTGGGGGACACGCAATATGCCATGCGCCATGAGCGGGTGGTGATTGGCGAAGCGGATTTTGTCGACCTGCCAGCCATATCCCTGGTAGAAGGTGAAACGGGAAAAATACGACTATACGCGGATAGTGACGGTGGTTATTTCCGCGGCGCCGAAATTATGGCGCCCGGTGCAAAACATCTGGCCCATTTTCTCGCATTGTCTTTAACCCAACGATTGACGATAGACCAGATTCTCCAGACGCCTTTCTATCACCCCACCCTGGAAGAAGGGTTGCGTCACGCCTTAGAAGATGCGAATGAGAAATTGCAAAACGATTAGCTTAGCGACTATCATTTTATCTGGCGCCTTACGCTGGGAAAATGACTGAACGAAAATGGTACCTACCCATTGCAAGTTATTCTTAGGATAGCACCACGTTGAAAACGCTCAAAGACCGACCCGGTGGCTACACGTTCCACACGACGACGTTGGGTGCCTGGGATGCTATGCTGGAGGCCTGCCGGCACGCCAAGTCCACCATTGAACTCGAAGAATTCATCTTCGATCCCGATGAGATAGGTCATCGTTTTTTAGATATCCTACAATCGAAAGCCAAAGCAGGTATCCGTGTAAGCCTTTTATTGGATTGGTGGGGGTGCAAGAAGTTACGGTCGACACCATCTGTTTTGGCGGAGTTAGAGTCGGCGGGAATCGAATTGCGGTTTTTCAATCCCTTCTCTTGGCGTTGGCTGACCCGGCTTTCGCCTTTCCCCCGCGACCATCGAAAACTCCTCATTGTCGATGGAGAAGTCGCATTTACCGGCGGCGTGTGTGTCTATGATGAAATCAAAGACTGGCGTGACACCATGGTCGAGGTCTCGGACGGGTTGGTGCGTCAACTCAGCCACATCTTTGAACGTACATGGTTGAGGTCCGGATTTAACCCTAAAGACGTGACCGTACAACCTGATTTTGAAACACATCCCAGCATCTCCATTTTAGCCAATGCGCCGGACGCAAATGAAAAAAAATTCACCGATGAACTAATCTCGCGGATCGAAAACGCCAAACACTCCATAAAACTCGTAACACCTTATTTTACCCCGGGCCGACTCCTCATGCCCGTGCTGTTGGATGCGCTAGTCAGAAATGTGAGGGTGCAAATTATTCTCTCGAACTACTCAAAATACCAACCCTATGTGGTGGGGAAATATATTTGCGGTGAGCTCATTGAGAAGGGAGCGGAGATCTATTATTACGAGCCGGTGATGTTGCATCTAAAAATGATGGTGGTCGATGATGAATGGTCGGCCATTGGTAGCTGCAATTTGGACGGTTTAAGCATTCATCGAAACCAGGAAGCTATGTTGGTTTCAAGTGAAACTGGTTTTACGCGGGAACTGCTGTCGCATTTTGACAGTGATTTGGAAAATTCCATGCCTTTCAGCCATGCAGATTGGCAATCGCGTGCCTTTAGCGAAAAACTGGCAGGCTATCTTCTTTTTCCCTTCCGACATTATCTTTGAAAGATATGACCTTGAGTTGACGATCAGGTTTCTCCGTCAACAGATTCCATGCGATAACCGATACCGGGCTCTGTCACAACGTAGCTTGGTGCTTTCGGGTCAGGCTCTATCTTCTCTCTCAACTGACTTACATAGACGCGCAAATACTGCATATCTTCGCCGTGTGCGGGGCCCCACACTTCTTTGAGCAATTGCTTGTGAGTGATCATCTTGCCTTTATTCACCATGAAATATCTCAATAATTCATATTCCTTGGGGGTGAATACAGTTTGGTCCCCATCAATAAAGACCTCGTGCCGCACAAGATCCATGCGAATGCGGCCATTGACCAGGTTGGGCTCTCCCGCTTCGGCGGTGGCGGCTTTTCGAATGTTCGCTTCAATCCTCGCCAGAAGCACATCCGGATTAAACGGTTTAGTGATGTAATCGTCGGCCCCTCGATTGAGGGCATCGATCACTTCGCTGTCGGATTCCCGAGCCGAGCAGACGATAATGGGGGTTTGTGACCACTCCCGAATGTTGTCGATCACCTCCTTGCCGTCCATGTCCGGAAGGCCCAAATCAAGAATGAGCAGGTCCGGCTTTACCGACGCGCTCATCCGTATGGCCGTCGCGCCATCTTCGGATTCTTCGGCTTTGTATCCCTCACTCTCCAAAGAAATGCGAAGTAGTTTACGGATGGGGGCCTCATCATCGACAATGAGTACACAGTTCTTTCTATTTGCCATTTATGACAGTTCCTTTGGAATGTAGAAATGCTGATGCTTCGTCTTTCAGCACCTTAAACGGCGTTGATCCAAGATTCCATCAAGAATACAGCCAGTGATCGAACGAATTTCTCAGTGAAATCACTAATCCGGTCACTCCTTGGCGGCTATCTTTGCTCAAGTTGCCCCTCCAGATGACGTTGCAATAGCTGCAGGTTTTTCCGGTTGGCCCGCCAGGTGACATCAAATATGTCGCCAACGATGGGTAAACTGCCAAAGGTGACATCTAGGAAAACATTCCATAGCATTCGGCCCAATTTCAGTTTTGAGACTCCGGCCGCCCGCGCTCTTGAGACAATATAGAGAGAAAAAGTCGATGTGACGAGGTCGCCGATGCCTGGAATGAGCCCAACAATAGCGTCAAACCCAAATCGAATGCTGGTCCCAGGAATACGGAACCGGTCGTCAAGCATTCCGGCGAGCTGGTCGATCGACTCCAGCTCAGACCGGATCCAATTCTCATCTTGCTCAAGGTTAACGTCGCGCAATGATCCATACCGCATGCACTATGCCTGGAATATAACCCAGAAGAGTCAAAAGAATATTGATCCAGAATTGTGGACCGATGCCTACCTGTAAAAACACACCCACTGGCGGCAATATGATTGACAATATCAGTCTTAAGATATCCATTACTTTACCTTTCGCACTCTTTGAGTAGGTGCTTGTATTCTGTTTGACACCTTGGTCGGATTGAGACGTCCACAATCACCATGGGCATTTACTCTCAATCTGCTCTACGACTTGTCTGTCACCGCCGGATCATGTTCCTTCGCACGGCTGGCACCCTCTTGCCTCGCCGCCTCCAGTTCACGGGCTTTCTCATCGTCGTTCAAATCGGCTTTCGCTTCGCGTGCCTTTTCTTCGATTTCTGTTTCATTCTTTTCAACAAATTCCCTTTGTTCTTCGTTGTATTTTTTGGCAGATTCTTTGTCGCCTTCACCTTGAATTTGTTTACCGGAATTCATCATACACCTCTTCTTGGCTCTGTTCATACGATCATATAGTAAGTTGGTTCAATGCACCCATGAACAAATGAATGCGTTGCGCCTATTAAGGACTTGTGGCTTTGTAAACAATTCCCGTTTGCACCTAAAAGATCGATACTCGCCACCAATCCTCCAAATAAAGAGCTCATAAATGGCCCAATCTGGAGGTGCCCAAGTTTGAGACCGGCGGGGCATTTATGCCTTCTTGATCTCCCCTATGCCCTGCCCAATGGAGAAATGATCTGCAGCTTACTAATTTCCTCTAACCTCAACCGACAGCCGGGATCTCCTCAATGACTGAAAATACCCGGAATTTGTTTGCCGAGCGATCAGATGACGAGATCAAACGTATACGTCAAACCGCTCAGTTGATTCTGCTGATATTGGGTGCGGCGGCGCTTTATGTGGCCCGAGATATGGTGCTCCCCATCATTCTCGCGCTCTTGCTGTCATTGACGCTTATCCCCATTGTTCGAAAATTCAAAAGACTAGGCGTCCCTGAACCACTATCGGCCTTTTTACTGATCGGATCCCTAACCAGTGTCCTAATCGCCATGGTCTATTTTGCGTCTACACCTGTGTCCGAGATGATCTCAAAAGCGCCCGAAATAGGTGCCGAATTAAGATCAAAACTTCAAGACATGAGCACCACCGTCGAGGCCGTTAAGAATGCCACGGAAGAAGTAGAAAGCATGACCGAACAGGTCACGGGGGACAAGACACCGACCGTCGTCATCAAAAAACCGGGACTGCTCTCCGCCGCCGCAGACTGGTTAAGCCAAATAGGGGCGACCGTGGCCATCAGCCTGATCCTGACATTCTTTATACTTGCCTCCAGCACACTATTTCACGAAAAGCTTATCTCTGCGTTCCCAAGGTTGAGCGATAAGAAAAAAGCTCTACAAACAACATATGACATTGAACAGAAGATATCGCATTACCTTCTGACGGTGTCAGCTATCAATCTTTGTCTCGGCAGCGTGATCGCTTTCTCCCTATGGCTTTATGGATTTAGCAATCCCATCATATGGGGCTTACTGGCGGCCGCACTTAACTTTCTTCCCTTCATCGGTGCACTGACCGGCACTGTGCTGGTCGGAATCTTTGCAATCCTACAATTCGACACACTTACTGCCGCACTACCGGTTCCTCTAATCTATTTCGGGTTAACCTTGCTGGAAGGACAGGTGATCACACCTTACATTCTCGGCAGGCGTCTTGAGTTTAACACGGTCGCTGTCTTACTCGCCCTGACAATTTGGGGTTGGCTGTGGGGTGTGCCCGGGATCCTGATCTCTGTCCCCATTTTGGTGGTGGTCAAGGAGCTGACGGCGGATTCAACGCAATGGAGCATATTGTCGACCTTCATTTCAGCGCGAAAGAACACTCAGCGATCGACATACAAAACCGATTCGACCCGGGCCGTCTAAAGCACGGCAAAGCACATCTCGCGCTTGACCACTCAAATCTAAAGAGCTCATCCCTAATGACCGTTTTATACAATCAACGGCACGCCATATGGAGCCTTTAGCGTCAACCACCTAGAATTTGTCCTATAATCAGTATCAAGACACATTTTGTTTGTGGTCCGCTGGACCAAACCAAAGAAAGGGATGATTATGGGAAAGACAATAGGACTGATTGCCGGTGCGATAGCCATCGCATTTGTCATCTATTTAGGCGTACAGCTGATAGACGTGGACCAAACACAAGAAGCTAACCTACCAAGTATTGACATGGACGTTGACGCAGAATCGGGGAACTTGCCGGACATCGATATTGTGGTGGAAGAAGAAGGTAAATTACCTGAAGTAGACGTAGATGTTGACGCAGAAGCTGGCAACCTGCCTGAATTTGATGTCGATGTCGGTGAAATTAAAGCTGGAACGACGACAGAGACCATCATGGTGCCCAAAGTGGTTATGGAGGAAGAGGAAGTTCAAGTGCCCGTCGTGGGCGTTGTCCCTCCTGAGGAAGATGGTGAAATTGAGGGTGATGGTCAGAAAGACGGCATTCCGGACGAAAAATAGGTCTGCGGTTCACCCGCTCCCAAGCAAACAAAGAGGTCACAGTCGTATGATAACTGTGACCTCTTTTGCCACCGGCTGCTTGACTGATGCTGTCACCTGATGGTCAACCGCCATTCCCGCAACACAATCCATCAGCACTAAAGCTGGAAATCCTTATTGCTTCTTTATGTAGAGCCTGTGCGAAATGAGACTCAATTGCCTCGTGGCGTTTGCTCCAAATCAATTTCCATCAAGAGCAAGCCAAGGCCTTCAGGGCTTGCGTTTCTCACATAACGTTTTTCTTTGGTCGATAAATAGAAAAGGAAAGGATGATTCTAATGTTTGAAAATATCCGTCTAAAAAATATATTGATTGCATTAATGTTTGCCGTAAGCTTTGGTTTGACTGCTTGTGACAATGATGGTCCGATGGAAGAGGCAGGCGAGGAAATGGACGACGCCATAGATGAGTTAAACTAGCCAAATCTCTTTGACCTATTGCGTAAAACCCCTGTCGGTTAGACCGACAGGGGTTTCGTTGTGATTGACAACATTAACCAATAATGACACACCCATATCTCACACCATTTTAGATTTTTAAAAAAGTTATAGAGCGAAACAATTTTGAATTGGCACTGCATTACTGAAACGCACTAATCACCAGCGGAAAACCGTGAAAATAGCCCGTGCGAAAAAGGCAGAATAAGAGAAGTCAAACATGCCAAACGCCATCAATCTAACCAGTGTCCTTCGAAAAATTCATGAAGAGACGGACAACGAGGAATTAATAGTTGAAGAGATCGTCGATGCGCTCAAACATCGCGGCTACGGACCACTGTTACTCACGGCCTCATTGATAACTGTTTTTCCAACCGGTGCCATACCAGGAGTACCAACTGCAACGGCGATACTAATCATTTGTGTTGCGGGGCAGTTATTGATGGGCAGAAAAACCCCTTGGATACCAAAGAAGATGCGCCACCTCTCTATCAAGAAAGAGAAATTCGAATCCGCGCGACGAAAAGCTGAACCTCTTACAAAGAGCATTGATAAACTTGTAAAACCTCGGCTCGATCAACTCACAAATGATACAGCCAATCGCATCATCGCCCTATTTTGCATAATGCTGGCGTTGTTGTTGCCCCCGCTAGAAATTGTTCCTTTCGCAGCCATAGTACCCGCTTTAGTTATAGCTTCCTTCGGTATCGGATTAAGCGCGCAAGATGGCCTGGTCATTGCCGTGGGGCTGATGGGTACTGCATTAAGCATAGGTCTTGCTCTCTATACTTTTGTCTAGCCGGCTGTCGTCACGTCACCCAAAAAGGATAGACCGTTGAAACCTGCTTCTGCAATTCTCAAAACCCAATCGGTTTTCATGAGCAATTGAGCCCTGTTGCTTCTATCAATAATTTTTCTCAGTGTTTACTCATACATATTCAGAAACAGTGACCTGAATAAGCTGATTCCAATGATTGATGGAATGCGGAACAACAGACGCTGAACGCATCAAACTACTTGGCGATAGATTAGTTTGTCGGCCCAAAGATTCAACCATAAGAAGCATAATCAAAATTGATCTTCCCTTAAGATTATTGATGACCAAACCGCCTCTCCAATTTATGGCCGAAGCTTCACAATAGAATGGGTTTGCTTGAAAAAAAGGAGAAACAAGATGTTTGAGAAAATTCTTGTTGCAATCGATGGTTCAGACGAGTCCCTCAAGGCACTCGACACCGCCACTGAACTTGCTCGATTGTGTAATTCCCAAGTCGTCGTCGCTCACGCTCTACTGAGGGGTACCGACACGGGCACGATTCTCTCTATTGCTGATAAACTAGGGTGTAAAAAAGAAATCAGTGATGAAATAGAGAAGATGGATATAGAGCCCGTCATTCCGGCCTCTCCCCAACCCTTGGCAATGACGGAGGCTTCACTTATTCCGGAATCACTTCTAAGAAGCCTGGCAAGCAGCATACTCGATTATTCAGAACAGCGTCTAACGAGCCAAAATGTGAATAGTACGACTTCTATATTAGACGCCCCACCAGACACAGCACTCCTGGAACTAGCCAAGCAAGAGGGTGTCGACCTTATTGTCATTGGACGCCGAGGTTTTGGACAACTAAAAAGCATAGTTCTTGGAAGCGTATCGCAAAAAGTTCTGCAGAACGCAGAGTGCCCGTGCCTTGTGATCCGAAAATAGGTTCCGCAGTAAGGCGTATGTGTTAACAATTCCGTTTATGTCACGCGCGAACAGATCAAACTGTATGGCTACAATCTGATTGTCCAGGTGTTCATTGTAATGAAACGCCTGTTCTCATTGACACGCAACGCCCTACTAGTTGTCCAAATCTACCGGAATAGAAATGCTGCCTGCTGCTGTTCTAAGTGCAAAATGAAACGCGAATACCTACTTGAGTGACATCAGCTTATTGTCAAATACAGTCCAGCGTTTTAAGCCGATAACAAATATTCCACCGATACGCGAGAAAAGGCAGCCCCAGTGACAAAGAGGACCTGAGTGACTTGTTTGCGGCTATATCCAAAAAGGTGTGCAAGCGTCGATTAGAGTGGGCATGCAATCTTTATCGCGGCTTAACATTTGCAACGTTCGCTACGCATTCATCGTTGATGGTCAAATCGATATCGTGAGAGCATGTTTTATTTTGTTTCCCGGAAAAAGAAAACTTTTTTAGCTATAGGCGCTGCCGTCACCATCACATTGGCATCCGTTAACGCGTCTATAACTGCCGAAGAAACGCCTCCAGAATTCCACACTTCTTTGGACTTAAATCTGGATACGGTAAGTTCGGTCGATTCTATCGTTCTGCCCGCACAACCGATGAAAGGGTTTCTTAGAAAATTATACGATGCACAGATCAATCTTCAGAACGCCGACGATATAGCCGCTAAGAGCGATATCTCAGATGCTCTTATTTTACTGGAAAGGTTACGGGTCGAAGACTCCACAAGAGATAAAGCAGTGAACTTTCGCGACGAACCAAATTTTCGACTGCGCAAAGTGATCGAACTAAGACTGAGCGGCCTCATTCTGCCATCAAGGGCGATTTTGCCGGTTGAAGATGACGAATTGTCCTATCAAGAAATCGATCAAGTTCTCAACTTGAAAGACCTTGAAGCAGGAACAATTAGGAACGCCGAAGTGCGTTATATCTCGCTGGATGTGGATATAGACTATGTTCGCAGGCAGCTAATTTCAGCCCAGGAAGAATTAATGGAAAAGGATATCGGAAGCGCACTATTCGATATCCTCTTCGCACAACGAAGTATTCTCGAAGATCATCGAAATCGAAATGTGTCCAATCGCCTATTGGCACGTGATAACATAGGACTTGCTCGCTATTTGCTGAACCACGCTGAATTCGACGCTGCACGCGAAGCTCTCCGGAGAGCTGATGACGCTTTGGCAAGATTGAGTAAAGAAAACGAAGAGGCTAAACCAATAGGTAACATCAAAGATTCTCTAGCGCAGCTGCGCGAAGAGCTCGGCCGACGCGACCCATCAATGTTTGAGAGCATTGATCAAAAATTGCAAGATTGGTGGAAACAGCTGTCGCCACCAAAATAGATCGACGATTTTTGGGCCATAATCGAACAATGAAAAACGCACCTGAATAGAGAGGCCAAAAAAACAGGCGAGTCTCAAAAACAACATGACAAGTTTGGCAATGGCGCCGTTTCCAAAGAGCTCACGCAGCTATAGTGAGGGAGTCTGGAATGGTATAATTGTTTCAAGAGTCTCGCCTCTTATCTCTGACCTGGTCGCCCCGTTGGCTTTTGCCTTAGCACGCGGTCCGGATCCGGCCGTCGGAAGACTCTTTAATCTGGGTTTCTTCAAAATGGTTGGCACTTTTCTTAAATGATGTGCTGCTGATTGTCGTCATTACCGTCGTTGTGTATACGTTTACATCTCAAGCTGAAGGAATTCCGCCAGCTGCCATCATAGCGGAAGTCTCGGTTCTCTTATGACTCTCTAGGTCTAAGTTGCTTTAAACGGGGTTTCAGCCGTCTTATTGGGGTTCAATCGCGGTCTTCAGTCGTTACATCGGATACGCCGTAAGCTTTTCATTGATCCCGTTTTTACTAACGGTCAATCCGCTAGGGAAATGGAATTGACTGCCGCCTATTGCTGAGATCGCTGGCTTTCCTGGAACCTCTTTGCCATCTCTTCGGAAGAAATTCCTAATTGCGGCTCAGCTGCCTTGATTCTGATAAAGGGAGCAGGCGTGTTCGACACGGTATAAATTTCCCAATGGCCTTTTGGCGCATCTAACGTGTCGACCCAGCGTATATCCTGATCGCCACAAGATTGTATGGTCTTAAAGAAGACATACTTGCCAGCGGTTTGCGGAAGATTTCCCATAAACTTGAACAGACCCATTTGATTGCTTGGCAGATTTCCCGTCCAAACAAATTCGCTCGCAACTTCCGTCAATGTGCGAGCACCGGATTTAATCGGTTTGTCCAAAGTTTTCATAACGACTTTCGTCTCCCACCCATCCTTCTGCTCCGGAACGGCGATGGTCATACCTTCGGGCACTTGCATGCGAATTTCGGTAGTCGCCGCGGGGCCACATCCATGAGGTACCACAAGTGTCAATATTTCATTGTAGCCTGCGCGGCCCTCCATATTCTCAATGATAATATGAGATGATGCCGTTTGAGAAACGGCCACACATGACAAGCCAATAAGAGCTATTGTTTTTTTAAGAGATTTCATCGTCATTCTCCATTTTCCTTCAATCAGCGATCTCATCAGCTTTAGTGATCACCGGTTTCAGCTTTCTTAGACTTCTCCTGGACCGTATGCATATGCTGAATTTTCCATCCGTCAGCTTTCTTAACGAAGATGGCGGTGCCCATTCCTCTCATGCTGACCGGATGTTCGCCGCCCTCAAACTGATCACTTACAACGGTCACATCGAAAGCATAACCATATGTTGCATAGGCGACATCGCCCAAAATAACCGGTCGCACTTTGCTAATCTGATATTGAGGATCTTGAAAGATTGAAATTTCGGGGGCCAGATGTTCCTTGTAACTCTGCCAACCTACATCCAGAAATGTACCTTCCAGGTGCGAAAAATTTGAATCCGAAGTCGTAACCGATTCTACCGCATCAATTTTGGCGGATTCCATTGCCCTGGCGTAGCTCTCCAAGACTGCGACGATTTCCTGTTGTTGTTCTGTAAGTTTAGGTGCCGCAGTATCAATGTGTGACTCTTCTTCATGAGCTTTCAACGACAGGGAAGATATCACGACGAACATCAAGCCAACGGATAAAAAACGACATATCCACATAACAATGTTCCCTCTAACGACGCTCCACAGCCGGATAAAATTTATACCGGCGGATTGCCCACACGGCAGAAATAGATAGTGCAACCAAGATGCCTGCCAATAGACCTAGCAACTGCCTCAGTTGGGAGATGATTGTGTCATCGCGATGGTCAAACACAGGAATACGATCAAAATCCTCCGACTTCAAACGTTCTCCCTTCGCTATCCGCTCAGCGAAGAAAGTCCTCCAATCCTCATGAAAGGCACGCGTTTGGGCGGCGAAAGCGTCGAACCGTCGTGTGTCTGTCCCGGACACAACACTCAGTGCTTCGGCGGTCAGAATAGCCGGTGACAAATATTGTAAAAGCGACACCGTTTCCTGCCGTTTGACGGCTTGTGCGTCGAATTCATCGACAAGATGCTGGACTGCTTTTTCCACAGCAGCATCTGTCGACAGAACCTGAACGAAAAAAGTCTCGGAAACCTCTCCACCATCGGTCATCTCCGGATGATCGAAAAAGAACTCTTCACGGGCCTGTGCCGCATCCTCTTCGGCTCGCGACGAGGCTTCTCTCATTTCCGTTGTCAACTCCACTCGCGACGGCGCCGGATAAATCGTCGTTGCGGCAACATTCACAAATGCGGGAATAACAATCACGAAAACCAGCCAGAGATTGGCAAGAACAACGCCATTGGTGACGGAGGGGAGATTGAACGAATTGATCAATAGTGCAAGCGCAAACCAGAAAAACCCATACAAAATGACAATCAGCGACCAAGACAGAAAATCAAATAGGGTGGTAACACTAAAAAGATCGGCATCTGCTAACCAAAGCGCCAATAATCCTGCAACCAACAAGGCGATAAATACAATTAGAGCAATAGATAAGCTTTTTGCCAATACGATCTGACGCAAAGGTACGCCATGGGCCAAAATGAGAGCAAGCACGCCCCGTTCTTTCTCTTTCGACAAGAGATCGAATGTCATCGCGATGATAAAGACCGGCAATAGGAAGACGACTACAAAGGCCACATCAAAACTTCCAGATAGGACGTTCAACGGATTTTGCGTTTCTGCTTTCTCCATGAATGTGTAGGCCGACCGTCCATCTACCCGATAGTAGAGAGGTTCGATATCGCTTTGACCGATTGCCAACGGCGCCAATTCCCGGAACGGAAGAAATGTATAATGCGCCAAAATACTGATTCCCACTGAACCAGGGCTCGTGACGGCCGGCGGGTCGCCGACTGGATCCTGCTCCCAGCGCGCGACCGCGCCTTTGAGTGCCGCTTTTGTGGACTCTTCTGCAACGTTGAGTTGTTCCGTCGTGGACTTAATTTTTTGCGTCCGAACCACGCCATTAACCGTGGCGCCGGCCATAAGCAGAAGAAGTATGCAAATTAATCCCCAAAGCGTCGCGTTTCGCCGAAGCAGTATCCACTCTTGCAAGATCAATCTCATGTCCCTACCCTGCCATCACGCGAAGCCGATTGGCGGCGATGATGGCCGCCGAAACCGAAACCCCCAACCAGATCAATAAGACCATAAAATTGGGGCCCATGGTTTGAAGCGTGGCCGTAAGAGATAATGGTTGGAACTCAAACGCTTCAACCTGCGCCCACAAATTGGCATCCGCACGGTAATCCGCTTGACCCATTTTTGAGTTATAAGTCAAATCACGATTCATGGTGCTGATAAGATCACGGCGATAGTTTTCCGCCTGACGCAGAAATTCAAGATCATGTCGCAAGCTGGTGCCGGCTAATTCCATGGAGGCGAGTCTTGCCGCCAGTCGCGGTGAGAACAAACTGAACAATTGATGGACACCCACTTGACGTTGATATGTTGTATGCAGGTCAGCGTAATGTTTATCGAAAACTTGATTGCCCAACTCTTCTTGTATGTCAAAGATAATACCTTGAAAATTGATCGGAAGATCCTCGACACGGTCAGTATTGTAGAGCGACAATGTCTGTTCGCGCCGCGCTTTAACCACCGAGTCCGGACTGACACCGTCAAGTCCCATCTCTAGCTCTTCTGTAATCGCTTTCTGAAACTCATAGGCAGTTGGCGTCGGATTGGCCAGATAAGACACATCTGCTGCAAGCCTTGGTACAACAAAGGTCGTGATGGCCCAAAGCCCAACCATAAGAGCCAATGCCGTCTTGGCCGAAGAGACATAAGCGGAAACAGCGAGTGTCAAGAACAGAAATATCACTGCATAGACCAGATAATTCAGAAGCAGCAAAACGCCATGCCCAAGATAAGGCGGTCCTTCAGGTACAACCAACAAAGCCGCAAGCCCTAACAGAAGGATGGGTCCGACAAAAATAAAGAGCGATGCGCCCACACCGAGGGCCTTGCCGAAGAGAAGGTCTCGGGATTTGACTCCCATGCTCATCAATTGGCGTAAGGTGCCGTTATCACGCTCACCAGCGAAGGCAGGAAAGGCCAGCAAGATCACCAATAGAGGAAGCAAAAGCTGTAGTGTGAATGCCGCCGTCAACTCGCCAAAGCGGGCGATGGAGGTTGCGTCCTTGGCTGGTTGACCCTCTGCGTCATTTTGCTTGTGCGCCTCCAGCCAGACGGACACACCGGTGTAGCTCCCGACGCCCGTATCGAAGAAGGAGAGTGGCGAAACAGTCTTGAAGGCATAGACACCGTAGTGAGCAGCCGCATGAGGGTTCTTCTCTCCTTGAGCCAACCATTGCTCCGCAACAATCGCTTGGGCCGACTCGCGTTCGACGGAGATATCGGCATAACGCTGAGCTGCTGTGGCAAAAGATGCAACCAACATGAGACCAATGATCAAGGCTGAGAATTTTATGCGCCCATCGCGCATAATCTCTTTGAACTCCTTAAGAGCAATAGTTCCGATCATGGTGTCGCCCCTATTTAATCGGCACTGAAGTCCGGAAGTTATATTTGTCAAAATCTGTGACAAAAACGCCCACGCGCACCTCCCAGTCTCCCGGGATAATCAAATCATTGAACATAAGATGATACATTCCGGGAGCCATCTTCTCGGGCACTTTGCCGATACCTTCCAAACCGGCAGCCGGAAGCGACCAATCGGTTTCAATACGCAACATGTCGACGGGCTTTCCATCTGCATCTGTAAAGGTGAGCATAGCCATATTCTCACCGGTCTTGGCTGGCGTGACCTCAATCTTCATCGAATAACCTTGCTGCTCGACAACGGTTGAGAATCCTTCGCCCCCCATTGACATACCACCCGACATATTTGATCCCATATTGCCTGCTTGGTCGGACAGCGCACGAGGGGGAGTGACAAGGGTCAAAGAGACAGCCGCGATCAAAATTGCTGCCATCAGAAGAAGTTCAAGCCGGATTGAACGGCGCATTTTAGCACCACCGTCGGCTTCTGCTTTCTCAAGGGCAGGCGTCAGAACGGACTTGTTGTAATAGGCAATGCCCAGGAGAGCGAGAAAAAGCCCTATCTTAAGCGATAACCGAAACCCATAGTCGGTCTCGATCATGGCCATAATGCTTTCGACTTGGAACCAGGTGATGACCACGCCGCTAACGAACAACAATCCCACCGTCATAACTGCTCTGCCGGAGAATTGTGTCATCACAGCGCCAGCCTCGGCAATGTCGGGCAATTTTGTGCTTTTAGACAATGGCAATAAGGCTGCCAGCCAAAAACCCCCGCATAGAATATGAACTGCGACCATAGGCGCCATGATCCAAACCGGCGGTGCCGTTGCAGCATGTCCCGTCACCAAAAAACTGCCGACCACGAGCAATGAACCGACCAACAACAAGCCGGTCGACTGAGACTCAGCACTGCGAAACGCTAAAAACAATAGAAGCGCACCCGGAATTCCTAGAGCCGCACTTGGCCCCAAAGTGGTTCCTAGACCCGTGGTCCAAGAGTTCAGCGATAAAAGAGCGGCCGGGCCGCCCATCACCATCTCGGCACCGCCCATCCCTATGGAGGCAAAATAGGCGACCATTGAAACCGCAGCGGCAAAACGACCGATATTGTAGGCAGACTTTGTGACGGTCTGGGGCGTGTCCATTAGGATCAGGAACATGGCGGCGCCGACACCGAAAAGGACGCTCGTGTACAAGATGAAGCGATTGGTTGCCACGGGAAGCCACCAGCCGCTTTGAGCGGACTCAGCCGACATATCCATTGAAGATGTATCGGTAATTGGTTCCCCGACGGAAAATACAAACGAGGCGCCGACCGGGTGTGTGTCGGCCGATACGACCCGATAAGTCAGGATATAGGTGCCGTTGGGCAAAGTATCACCTAGCGTCATCAGCATGCTGTTGCCTTCGACGCGGGGATCGCCTGGATCGCCCACTTCCTCGCCTTTGGTATTCAAGACTCTGAAAAAGATGGGACCGACGTTCTCATTGAAATTCACTGCGACTTCTGAAGGAGATTCGTCCAGTTGCTGATTGGCTTCAGGAGAAGAACTCAGCAAAATCGCATGGGCATAAACGGCCTTCGGCAACACCACGGCCACCGCAAATAAGAAAACCGCGGCAAAAAGTTGCAATGGCTTCATGTCAAATCCCCTCATTCGTCTACAGCTGAAACACGAAACACTTCCAGCCACCACTTTCAAACTACCGTCTTCTCCCGCCAGCTTTCCGGAGAAAGCCAGCACTGAAGATGACATTCAAAACAATCGAACCAAACCTATTGAGCTCCGCTCATCGCAGCCTGGTCTTCTAAGACCTCCGGTACTTCCATAACCATTTGATCGAGACTCCATTCCCATGGATACTGCTTTTTGGCAGCAGGGCGCGTAACGACGAATGTTGACGGTGTTGCCGTTGCTGTCAAAAACTTCCACATTTTTTCTTTGACTTCAGGATCGGCTAGGTCGAGTGGTTCCTCAGGCATGTCCACATAGGCTTCTTGACCTTCTGCGCAAATATTGATGCTCTTAAAATAGAGAATTTTGTTGGGCTCTTTGGGGACCGAGATACGAAAACGAAAAGCTTCATACATATTGTCCGGCATAGCTTCCTTTGGATTTTTCCAAATGATCTGGTCCACAACTTCAGTGATAACGATTCCACCCTCACCGGTGCGAGGTTCGTCCAATGGTCTCATAATTGTTTCGATGTCCCAATCATGAGTATGATGAACACGTGTGCTTTCAACTTCTGGAGGAATCTGTACACGAACCTCCTGTACTGGCTGCCCTTTGCAGCCATGAGTCACCAAAAGATTGATGTCGTGCTTGTGGCCCGCTGGGACTTCGATTTCCTGAATGAAATTGTGACTCAAAACCGGCGAAGCTGAAGCCAACAAGGCACCAACCGTCAAGGCGGCCGCAGACCTTCTTAGACTTTTCATAATCGTCTCCTTTTATAAATTGTCGGACTAAATGCTTTTATTAGAACCAAGCTCTTACTCCAAACCTGGCGGTAAATTCCTCGGTGTCATCCCCGAGGCTATCGGTAATATTGGCTGTTTCTCCAAGATCTCGTTCGTAGACGAAATCAATATAGGGTGCGAACTTGCGCGTGATTTCGTAGCGAAACTGCAGACCGAACTCTAAATCACTGAAGCCCGCACCAATGCCGCGATCTTCCACATCCTGTGCATAGGCATTCACTTCCAGGTGCGGGATCGCGACAAATGTCTGAGTCAACTGAATTGTATAGTCCTGCTCAAAGCGAAAACTGACGTCACCTTCTTCGCTGATAAAAATCTTTGCTTCGGTCTCAAAGCGATAGGGCGCCAAACCTTCGATGCCAATGGCTGCATATGTTGTGTTGTCCGGCTCAAAATCTTGCCGCAAGCCGGCACGGAAATCCCAAAAGTCGGCAATCGGGCGGCTGTAGAGGAGCTGGATCTCAGCGTCTTCCACTTCACCATCAAGGGCTTCGCCTTCGAACTCCAGCCAAATTTTCTGCCGGTCTCCACCAGCCCAGGCATTGCCATCCCAAGCCACCAGCGTGCCTTCATCGGCATCAGCCACGTCGACCTCAGCGCCGATAAAGTAGAAAACTTGATCGTCGTCCATGGCAAAGACCGGGCTTGGAAGAAATAACCCAACGCAACTCAGTACGACACGCATCTGTTTAGAAAGAAAACTCATTGCGGCAATGCCTCCGCAGACATTTGCGCCACCACGACCTTACGCATCATGCCGGACGACATGTGATAGAGCAGGTGGCAGTGAAAGGCCCACTCCCCCACTTCATCGGCGGTGATCAAAACCGAATAGGATTGTCCCGGCTGTACATTGACCACATGTTTTTCCGGCTTGTGGGTGGCTTGACCATTGTCCAACTCAACAAACATGCCGTGCAGATGCATTGGATGAGACATCATGGTGTCATTTACAAAAGTCATCTTGACCCGCTCACCGTAACGCAATTGGATGGGTTCGGCTTCGGAATATTTTAATCCATTGAGCGTCCAAAGATATCGTTCCATATTCCCCGTGAGATTGACGATGATTTCTCGTTGCGGCGCACGCAGATCGTCATTGGGCTCTACCGATTTGAGATCTGCATATGACAAAACCTTGGCGTCTTTTGGAAAACCGGATCCCCAGCCTCGAGGCTGTTCGGGCGTACTGGGCAACTCCGCGTGACCGTGATCCATCTTCATATCACTGTGTCCCATTGCTCCATGATCCATAAGCGAGTCAGACATTGTGTCATGCTGCATTTGGCTATGATCCATCCGGCTGTGATCCACGGTTTCCTTTGCCCCAGATCCGTGTCCCATCGACTCATGATCCATGGACTCGTGATCCATGGACTCGTGATCCATGCCAGTGTCGTCTTTTTCGTAAGTGCCGGTATCCCGCATCTGTTTCATATGACGCTCGTGGTCCGCAGCCGTATGTCCTTCATGGCCCTTATCGCCGTGTTCATGCTCGCCTTCAGGTTCATGATCGCTGTCATCAGGCATCCCATCGCCCATCGCCATATCCATATCCATACCCATACCCATATCGGCCATATTCAGCACTGCTCGAGGGCGTGCTTCGGGAACTGTCGCCGTTACGGGACCACCATTGTTAAGGGTGGCGCGGGCATAGCCTGTTCGGTCAATAGACCCAGCATAAATCGTGTAATCGCGATCCTCTTGCGGCTCGACAATCACATCATATGTTTCCGCGACTGCAATGCGAAACTCATCAACCGGCACCGGCTGAACATCGCGGCCATCTGCTTCTACCACGGTCATTTTTAAGCCCGGTATGCGGACGTCAAAGAATGTCATGGCGGAGCCGTTGACGAAACGCAGCCGCACTCTTTCGCCCGGATTGAATTTGAATTGGGGATTTTGCTCTGCAGTCCGGCCATTGATTAAAAACGTGTAGCCGGTCACATCTGCCAAATCCGTCGGGTCCATACGCATTTGACCCCAAGCAGCTCGGTCCTGCAGCGTGGCCTTTAAACCATGTGCTTCTGCGTCCTTGAAAAAATCAGAGACAGTTCGTTTCGCGTAATTGTAATAGGCCGGATCGATTTTCAGATTGCGTAAAATTGATTCCGGTTTTTCTTCCGTGAAGTCCGATAGCATCACCACATAATCTTGGTCGGCTTGTGTGGGTTCGGCCCCTTTAGGATCAATGATCAACGCACCATAGACACCTGCTTGTTCCTGAAGACCGGAATGACTGTGATACCAATAGGTCCCTGATTGGCGCACATCGAAGCGATAGGTAAAGGTGTCGCCAGGCTCAATTTCACGATAGCCATTGAAATCGGGCACGCCGTCCATTTCCCCCGGCAAGAGCAGACCATGCCAGTGGATTGAGGTTTTTTTAGCAGCATTATTGGTCACATGAATGACGGCTTCTTCGCCCTCTTGAAGACGGAGAATCGGACCGGGAATGCCACCATTGATCCCCATCGCCTTGGTCATCTTGCCGGTGATATCGACAGTGATGTCATCGACCGTCAGAAAATGCTCTTGCGCAGCCAATGGGCCCGACGCCAGCGACAGGGTGAAAATAGCTGCACTGAGTACAGCTACACGAAACATGTATATAGGAAACATTTGATATTAACTCACAAGTCTTGAATACAAAAAGCGCGCAAAACTCAGCGCGGTTCTGTGAATCGAAAACCCCAAAGACGGGACTATGTCTGCAGTTTCCAAATCACCTCAAACAAGATTTATGGGATGGGGGGATCCAACAACGGCCGATGGCCGTCGCGTTGAGCAACAATGTCTTGCGCCCAAGATAGCCGCAAGGGGACCGCAAAAAGGTCATCGACCGGCTTGATCAAACCGACGACATGAGACGAATTCATGGAACATTGCTCATGAGTACAAAGCGAGGACTCTTCGCAGCAATCGTCGGCGATGATCTTATGAAACTCATTTTGGTGCATGTCATGCGCGCTGTGGACAGGCATTTCATGAGACATGTGGGCGTGAGTCGATATGTCTTGGCCAACCGCGCCGAAAGATGCATGAACCGGCGCCGACAAAAAGGGAAACACCGCCATAAGCATGCAAATAAAAGCCCTGAAGCCGGACCAAAACGGCCTCGACGGGATTTCTTCGCCAATACGCTTTATAGAGAGGGTTACCTTCAAAAAACACTCTTTCGCCCTAAGATTCGGGGGAGATTAGACTATATCTCTTCATGGGTGAAGCAAAAATTGTTAGCCAGGCAAAATTAACAAAATTATGCGGCTTTCGTTCTCCAGATTGCTGGTTTTCGGCGGATCACCAAGGAATCACATCGCCGTCAAACCGATACCATTTTCCAGAGCCTTCGAGAGTGAGCTCATCCATCACGTTGATCATTCCGCCCACGCTGGTATCAATATCGAC